>JANRFK010002932.1:3151180-3166587 GCA_030068395.1 Apalone spinifera | reverse complement strand
ATGCTCCAATACATCTGTTAGTCTATAAGGTGCCACAGGACTTCTCGTTGTTTACATTAAATGTGTTTTCCTGGATAGGCATAAAGGTAAAGCATGTGCTTATGTGGTCTCTGGAAGCAGGCGAGTCAACATTTGGACCGCAGCTAGCATAGTGACTTGGGATTCTCCTGAGGGAAAGGCCTTATGTAGCTATAAACCATCATCATTAGTCCAGAGAAAATGGGAAGATGCACATTACAGACCAAGTGCCATAACTAGGCCTGTCTCTGAGACAAGACCTCGGCTCCAAAGTGCTGACACTCCAGCCCTTTCATTCCTTAACTCACTTGCTTCCTTTCTAAGTTTTATTTTTAGTCTTGCTACAGTGCAACCATAAGAGTAGCCCAGTGCTCTCACAGTTCAGGCTATTCTGTGCCGGCTGATTTCTCAGCAGCCTTTGATGGTGCGTTAGGTGCCCAGGAAGACTCAAGATGGTCTCCCAGGGATTTGGCAGGTGTTTTGCAATATATCATCCACCGTTGCTAAAGTGCTAGCCTGAGTCGCTCACCAGCCATATGCTCTGAGCAGCAATTAGACCTTGGCTTCCATGGGTTTGAAAAAGGGCACCACTGCAATGGCTTGGAAGTAAAACTTGTTGCATAAAAAGCCTCTGCCTGAGCTATTACTTGATTTTACACATGCATTTTCTGGAAATACACTAAACTGTAAGGTCCTGCCAATACATGACTTAGAGACTGACAAAAACCAGCTGACCCCATTGCTGGGGAGGGGGCAATTGTCTTTTAAGTCACTTCATTGCTGATAGTTTGTCTGCATTGCCTTTTAAACTCTGCAACTGGTAATCTTTGTAAAACCTGGCAACTTTGTAACTCTCGGCAACTTTGCTTTACAAGTTCAGAAACTTACTGTAAGCTGCAACTTTGTAACCTTTGTAACTCTGAGCCACTTTACTTGTAACTTGCTCTAAACTGCATTCTCCCCTGAGTGAATGAAGAGAGGGGTGTTTGTGTGTGTTTGAAGTTGCAAGGCTGGGCACATGGTGATGAGTCATCAGATTGCTACTCTGCTGGACCAAGGGAAGTCTGGGCATGCTCTCTGGTGACAAAGATAGATGAGTCACAGAAGCTATACAGAAACGATACAAGGGAGAGCACGTGACAGAAGGCCCTTCTCTCCACCCCCCTTTCTGAGAAGCTCCTCTTTTTATAGCCAGTTTCTTTCCTGACCAGCTCCCCAGCCATGATCAGCAGACAGACCCTCCAGAACCAACATGCCTTGGCTCCTTCTGCAACCCATACGCCTGTGTAAGTGTGTGAATGAGGGAATGAATGGAGGTGTGTGTGTGCTTGTTTGTTTGTGTGTGTGTGAGAGAGAGATAGCTCTCTTTAGTTCCCTCTTTAGTTTAAACCTCTGGTTTAAACCTCTATCCTCTTTAGTTTATCAACAAACCCATGCTAGTGTAACCCAGGGTGGTCCCCAGCAAGATTTTTTGGGGTAACAAAACTCTCTCTGACTGAAATATTTTGCTTTAGCTGTCAGCACAACATGTATTGGATTAAAAAAAATAACTGACTTCTACAAACGTGCTTCAGTGAAGCTGGGCAAACAGGTATGTTTGGCTCCAAACCACCAACTGGCTGGGATAAGATTTCTGATCCTCTCTCTTGGTTTCCCAACATTTATGCCAATAGCTCTTTTTGCTCCCAAGAGAATTCATAGCAAAGGAAGCAAACAAACATTAATGGAAACGGCAAGGAAGTCTTCCAAATACTGCTGATCCATATGCATGAAGTTTCACATAGAAACATGCAAGCATCTCATTGATTTCCTTCATTTTAGTCATGTTCCAGGCAGCCTGTCTAGGAGGGAAAACACAGTACCATGTGACTAACCTAAGCAGTCACACCCCACAGGTAAACGAATAGCTAATAGTCAAAGGGAATAAGCTGCAGACAAATCGTGAGGTCAGAGCTGTTTAACTGGAGTATTTGAACACTTCTGAATACAGATCAAATTCCTAAGAAGAGCAAAGGGCAGTTTCTTGCCCCACACAAGTCAATATTATAGAATCATAGACTCCCAAGGCTGAAAGAGACCTCAGGAGGTCGAGTCCAACCCCCCCACCCAAAGCAGAACCGACCCAACTCAATCATTCCAGCCAGGGTTTTGTCAAGCCAGGACTTAAAAACCTCTAGGGATGGAGATTCCAATCCCACCCTAGGGAACCCAGCCCAGTGCTTCCCCACCCTCCTAGGGAAATATTTTTTCCTAATCTCCAACCTAGACCTCCCCCACTGTAACTTGAGCCCATTGCTCCTTGTTCTGCCATCTGTCCCCACTGAGAACAGCCTCTCTCCATCCTCTTTGGAACCCTTCTGCAGGTAATTGAAAGCTGCTCTCAAAGCCTCCCTCACTCTTCTCTTCTCCGGTGTCGGGTATGCAATGCGTGCTGCCATGTAGCTGAATGTCCGTAGCCCACTTCATTGTGTTCTGGCAACAACGTGGTTCTTCCCAAATATGCTGGATCGAGAGTGAAAGTCCAAGGGCCAGATCCTCAGCTGATGTAAATCAGCAATGCTCCACAGACTTCAGCAGAGCTATCCTGACTTCCACCAGCTGAGGCTGTGACCCAAGTGGCAAATAAGACAGCTGCTCAATGGACCTCTGCAGTAAGGTTGTCAAAGTGTAACTGTGTAAATGGGGGTAGATAAACCTTCATGGTAACATGCAGGCTTTCAGCAGACACAGGGAGCCAGCTTAAAAGCTGGCTTCCTGCAGGCACAGGCTCCCAGGGAGCCAACTGCGGCCCCGCATGTAACCATGTAACCGCTTGAAATCTTCAGCATTACACAATTACTTCATTACACACATTTTAACACCTCTATTCAACAGCCAATAAGAGTCTGGTGACTCTCTTCACTTGCCATTACATAAGACGTGTTAGAAGTAGGGGATTTTTACCTAGAAAAAATGTGTTGAAAGAGCCTTTTGACTAAAACAAAAGTTTTCTCTGAACATTTTCATGTCTGTCAAAATTTTTCACTTTCTTAACAAAAACTAGAACTGACAAACCCAACATCTACAGACTTTGGTAAAAGTTTCATTGTTTGAATTTGTAACAGGTACTTTATTTGACACGTTTGACCTTTCTGCTAGTGAACGGTCCCTGTGGCAGCTTCTGACTCCCTGTCCTGTCCTGGCCATTCAAAATCATTTCCTGGATAATTTCTTCAAGCAACTTTTAGATTCTTCCTGAACAATCCCTTGTGGGTATTCAAAATGTGTTTCATTTTGAGCGAACACTCACGGCAGGTCACATGCTACTGGTTCTGGTTTTTGATTGGCTAGACCATTGTTTTCTCTCTCGGGTCTCTGAGTTCAAAATTTGCTTTCTGCTAATGTTCAGTACTGGTGGTTTAAATGCATTGTTCTTGCTGGTAAACTTATTCTCAGAAATCAAATGCAAAAGGGACGCTGTAAACCCACTGTTGCATTGGGCCCACTAAATGCAACTGGGTTCAGTACTGTTCTAGTCCAGGTACTCCCAATGGGACCAGTTGAGAGGGTGGGACTGCCCTGGGGACTATAAAACGTCAGTCAGGAGCTAAGCAGGAGATGAGTTGACTGATGTGGAAGGTGGTTCCTGGAAGAAGGTTGAAGAGCAGAAAGAGGGTTTTGCTGGTTGGTGTCCCTAAGTCAGGGCCAGGGGTTACAAAAGAACCACGAGCAGTCTCTGGTATTTCCTTGACATGAAAGCACCAATGGGCAGATGCCTAATGTCTGTTGTGGCCTTATGGAGCCACTAGCAAGAAGGTAATCCCATAACGGACTAGAAACCAGCCTCTCTGAGCTTCCCTTAGGGTTTGCCTACACTTACAGTACTGTTGTACAGCACGACGCTACCTACTCTGACAGGGGCCTTCTCCTATCTGCATGGATACTCCATCTCCCTCAGTGGTAGCCATGTCAAGGGGAGAAGCTCTCCTGTCAGCATAGTGCTCTCTGTGTTGGCATGTAGCCCAGCCAGGGGCAGTCCTCCACCCCTCAGGGCTCAATGAGGGGTTTCTCCCTCTCTCAGGCAGTGGGTGACCCACTCCACCGCTACTCAACACACATGAGGAACTGGCTGCACACACTGTCCTGTGCCTCAGACCAGCAGTCAGGCCAAGCCCAGAGTCAATAAGCCCTGGCCCTCACTCAGGGCAGGCAACACTAGGCTGGAGCTCAGGTTCAGACGGAGCCTTTAAACCAATAATCAATAAGCCCAGGCCCAAACTCAGGATGGATGGGGCAACAAATGGTAGCAACCAGTCCCAGTGCTCAGGCCATCCGAGCAACAGTCAACAGGGGCCCAGGCCCTGGTTCAGGGTGGGGCACCAAACAGTCGAGTCTCCTAGTTCAGGCGGAGAGCAGACAGTCGCAAGCGGTTGGCCTACAGAAGTGGAGGGAGGGAGAGACTGCTACCTGTGGACTGAGTGGCAGGGGGGGATGCAGGCCTGCCCTCTCCACTGCATCCCACCCCAGTGCCCTAACAGTGGCAGATCCACTGCATGAGCAGGGATCCTGCCTGCCACACGATGACTCTCTCACAGGTTCTGGTTCAGTCAGAGTAAGGCCGGCTATTTCCAACCTCCCTCTTCAGGGGAACACGGCTCAATAACAACAGGTCTTTGAGGCCACACCCCACAGGGACACAATTCTACCAATATAGGTTTATAGTATAGACCAGGGCTAAACCAGCATCTGTGGAAACATCTCTGGTGCTGGGCCAGATGCTGTCTGATTTCCAGCCTGATTTCTATTCCGAAGAACATACGCCTACTTACTGTTGCGATTCACTGGTTTAAGCGGGAAAGCATCAAACAACACCGCTTTGCGGAGATCTAAAGTGTGTCTGAAATTTTTAAACCTGCTTCCAAGATTGGTAATGAGGAGAAGATTTGACTCAGCAGGAAAGCTATTCATTTTCTTTTCTGTGTGGAGCTGGGCTCATATCAGATGGTTACGTTGCATCATAATTTTATTTTACAGCACATACAGGGCTGAATTCTGCAACTCTTCCTCCTGCTGAATATATGAACTCTAGGAGGAGTTCTGCTGACTTCAGTGAAGTTCCTCCAGTGTGTAAAAGAGTCAGAATCAGGCCCTATAGCGAATATCACACGTGCAGCATGTAAATCATGGGATATTGTAATTACTTTTCCAAGTCAGCATGTTTTCTTCCATCCCCGGAATAAAAATCAAGAGAATTATTTGAGTGAATAAAGGAAGCTACAGAGGAAACTTAAATGATGTGCAAAATACAAGATGTCGAGGTTTGACATTTATCTTAACTTGTAAGAAGACATCTAATAACTCATAAGTGAATGTAAATGTCATATCACTCCTAAAATGCTAGGCATTCTCTATCACCCTCAATAATAAATGATTATGAATGTCCCAATACATAAACCACCAACAAAACAAACACGAAGCATGAAATTAAATTAAAGAAGCAAAGCAGAAAATAATGATAATGCTCCTGTTCCCTACAATTATATAGTTCCTCTCATCTAGAAGGCTTCTGAAGCGCGTTGCACATCATGGCTCAGGTCCTCAGTTTGCTGGCTCTAATGGAATTACATTGATTTATACTTACTGCAAATCTGGTGTGTGCTCTCTCTAATATCGTTCCTGTTGCAGCTGTTGGCATGTGGGAGCTATTGCTTCTGACTCCCTGCAGATTCAAGCCTTGTCTACACTACATGGAAGATCGCCGCTGCTGCGATCGATCTTCTGGAGTTCAATTTAGCAAGTCTAGTTACGACTCGCTAAATCAAACTCAGAGGGCGCCCTCGCTGGTGTCTGGTACTCCTGCTTTTGCGAAGAGTAAGGGAAGCTGAGGGGAGTGTTTGCTCCCATCAGTCTCCCGCTGTGGGGATGTTGCCAACCTCGGTTTACGGGAAGCCGACTCTAGCGGCATATTCTACATAGCCAAGCTGCTGGGTCTAATGTAGACCAGGCCCAAGGCATACACCACTGCATCAGTTCCATTCAGGTCATTTTTGGAAGATTTTCTTTTAAGTTGTCAAGGCTAGAAACATATTTTTCTGTAACACAAGCTTTGGTCTAATACTCTGACTCCAGGAGCTGGCGCCTGTGTGCCCGTCACCCTGGCACATGACTGATTTTCAGCTGGGGAGGGAGTGTCTGGAGAGCTACACTCCATGTTAAGCAGCTTAAGGAATCCCTCTGGCCACACTCTTGGTTTCCAAGTAGCCTAGCAGTAACGACTCAGACTTGCACGGCTGTTAGAGAACCCTGCCAGTCGATGTTTATTACGTTGAAGTGGATTCAATTCAATCCAATAGGGTGGGGCCAAGGATTGTGACTCTGCAGGAACAGCCGAGATGACGGGAGATGAAAGAGCTTCAAAAGATCTCACCAAACTAAGTGATTGGACAACAAAATGGCAGATGAAATGTAATGTTGATAAATGTAAAGTAATGCATGTTGGAAACCATAATCCCAACTATACAGACAATATGATGGGGACTGATGTGGCTGCAACTACTCAAGAGAGAGATCTTGGAGTCATTGTGGGTAGTTCTCTGAAAACATCCACTCAGTGTGCCGCGGCAGTCAAAAAAGCAAACAGAACGTTAGGAATCATTAAAAAAGGGTCAGAGAATAAGACAGAAAATATCTTATTGCCTTTATATAAATCCATGGTACACTCATATCTTTAATACTGCGCACAGATGTGGTCACCTCATCTCAAAAAAGATATATCGGCATTGGAAAAGGTTCAGAGAAGGGCAACAAAAATGATGAGGGGTTTGGAACGGGTCCCATATGAAGAGAGATTAAAAAGACTGGGACTTTTCAGCTTAGAAAAGAGGAGACTAAGGGGGGATATGCTAGACATCTATAAAATCATGACTGGTGTGGAAAAAGTGAATAAGGAAAAGTTATTTACTTATTTCCACAATATAAGAACTAGGATTACCTATTGTGATCACCAAATGAGGATTCCCTGTTGTGATCCCTCCCTCTGGGGCATCTGGCACTGGCCACTGTCGGCAGACAGGATACTGGGCTGGATGGATCCTTGGTCTGACCCAGTGTGACCTTTCTTATGTCTTATGGATCGGCACACACAGAGACAAACAGGGAATACAGACCTTCTGGTTTAATTAATCTGAATAGTTCAAGCACAAAGCTATAGCCAGGGAAGCTGGGAGCTGGAGTCACAAAGGGACTGGAGTGTGATGACTCTGGGCATTGACACTTCTGAAATGGGTCTCTACCGCTTTATTTGTTCTGCAGGAGATAAATGAGAACGCTTGGAGGAAGGGCCGTGGGCTCTGGGTCTCCCACATCCTGGGTGAGTGTGCTCATGTAACCCACACACCTTGTGTGGGTCACAGTCCCGTGCAGTGACACTTTGACCACTTACAGCGAGAGATAAGAACAAGGGAGCTCTACAGCCTAAGCTGTACACTGAGCTCCCAGGTTCAAATCTACCCAGGGGCTGTTACACCAACACCAGACTGGAGTTGTCTTCTCCTCCTCTTCTTGGCCCAGTGGTTCTTCCACAATTGTAACAGGACAGACTGAGGGAGCCTCAGACACAGTGCATGTGATGTGGGGTGCCTCAGGCTTTGGGGACACCTCTTGAGACCCTGTAAATAACCAGGGGCCAGAGTTTCAAACCTGGTTAGTGTGGGTGGAGACTAAGATCATTTGGAAAGCTGTGCAGACTCACCACAATGGGTGCAGCGGGTAGCCTGTGGGATAGAGGAGGTTAGAGGGGAGGAACTGCTGACCTCTTTTGGCCTCAGACTCAAAGACAACGGAAGCTGTTGGGTGCCAAGTTCTGAAAAAAACTGGCCTCCTCAAGTTCATGTTCTCTGCTCAGTACCACCAGAAAGACCCTATTTTGGTGCCTGCATCGGACTAAGTCTGTCCTTAGATATTTGAGTTCCCTACCACAGAGACACCTCCGTAATGGTGCCAGACTCCAGCAGCAGTACAGCAGCCAGAGAACAGCCTGATGGAAAAATCCTATAACATTTAATGGACTTATATGCCTTCCTATAGGCTTCCTGAACTATCCTATTCAACCCTACAGCAATCCTATGTTCTATTAAATCACGTAGGTTTGTAGCATAATGTGTATAGAAGCCTATTAGTTTCAGACCGATTACATTCTACCAAGCTTTACCATGAAGACACAGGCTGAGTGAATAATTCACAGTGAGTGATACATGCATCTAACTCACATTCTTTTACTGCTCCCAATTTCCTCAAGTTTATTCATTTTTCTATTTCATTTGAATAGCTCTTCAGATGTGTTTCTCTGAGGGTTGACTGCAAACTGCAGTTAAAATTTGAACATGCTCCGATTTCTGTTCCCTGTGTGAATTGCCATGCAGGGGCTTCTGACAGAAACTATTGAACAATCAGGGCATGTCTACACTAGGAAATTATTTCAAAATAACTAACTTTGAAATAATAATTCCCGAAATAACACAATTGAAATAGCATGTCCCCACTACGGGGGAACCTCAAAATTAGTCCGAGGCAGGCTCTGTTATTGTGGATATGCTATCTCAACTTAGAGGAAGCATTGGGGAATAATTACTTTGAATTACTTTGAGGGGTAGTTATTTCAAAATAGCAACAACAGAGAGTCCACATTAATGATATTTCAAAATAGGCATTATTCCCTGAGGAATGTGGGAGTACAAATCACGAAATAACCAGCCTGTTCCTTTGAAATAATGGGCTTGGTAGTTTGGACACTCTGCTTATTATTTTGAAATAAGGGGGTTATTTTGAAATAACTCCCTAGGGTAGACCAGGGCATAAGGTGGGATTTTCAAAATCTTTCTGCATGCTGAGTGCTTGGAAAATCTACCCCATAAATATTGGTTCCATGAATACTTGTCCATGTTACTTTGATATTTGTTGAAAGGAGAATTTTATTTTTGTTTGAGTGTTTGTCTACATGGGCAGGTTGTGTCAATCTTGCTGTTGTAGTTAAGAGAGTACAGCACTTCATGTCAACACGCTATTCTGGAATTAGAGTGGCTTTGGGGGTCTGTTTAAACCCCTTCCAAAGAGACAGAAACACAACTATTAAGAATAAATAGATCAGTCTAAATACACATGCTGGTTTATAGTTGTATCATTTCCCCATGCAGATAAACTCTGAAACAGCATGGTGACCTCTGAAATCTGTTAATCCATCGTTCTTCACAGAAAGATCATGTTCAGAGTTTGCCATTTGTAACCATTGATGACAAGATATAATTAATGAACGAAACTTGCATGGAAATCTTGGGGCAAATATGAGTGTTTAAAAACAGTGACTACATAATTCACAATCAAATAAGTAACCTTCAGAATAAAGTAAATGAGCTTTGCTATTCAGCTGTTATAAATACTTAATAAATCATTCACAACAAACTATTGTATAGGCAGATATAAATATTAGATAGCTGCTTAAAAAACCTTAAAGGAAAACCTAAAAAACAAAAAATTGTAATGTAAGTGGTAATGGTTGGCCAATAGATCTAGTCAAATTATTTATTATTGGATCATACTTATTGCAAGTTAGTTCTTTGGAGGGGGAGGGGGGTTGACACAGCATTAAAGAGCTAGTCCTGATTTCTATAAAATTGTTAAGTCACCCACAGAATTTTCCATTAAAACTGTTTTCTGTTTTTCATAAAAAGTGAAGTGACATTTTGCATTTTTGTTGGGGGGAGGGGGAGGGGGGAGTGGCTCTGAACCAGCGATGTTCCTCTTTTTTCAGTTAAAAAAAAAGTCCCAAGTTCAAATAAGAAATGCCACTATAGTACCTTGTGAAATGTGTAGTTCTGGGGTTCTTCTCCCCATTCTCCTTTTTGGGGCAGCTTTCCTAGATAGACTACATTTACCAACGATGCACCTTGGCCAGCCAGAGCCAGATTAAGAAGGGTGTTTTAGTAGCTGCAGCCCACGGCTCCATACTAAGCGGAGCTCTCCAGGCCACCAAAAGTTTGGGTTTTTTTGCAGTGCAGCCTTAGCCCAGGGCCATGGGTTGCAGCTACTGAAGTCCCTGCCATATAGCCCTGCCTGGCAGGGTGAGGGGAGGACATGGCTCCGCATGCTCCACAAGCTCCCTCCCCAGGCTGGAGCTGCAGCTGAGAGCACTGGGAAGCTCCCTCCCCATGCCTCCCTGGTCTGTAGGCTCTGTCTCTGCAGCTCCCATTGGCTGGGAATTGCAGCCAATAGGAGCTGCATGGAATGGTGCCTGTAGGTGGGTGTAGGGTAGCTGCAACACGCAGAGCTGCTTGCTCTTTCGCCTCCCCAGGGCCTGTGCCATCAAAGAGAAGCTGCCCCAGGAGGCGCCTCACCCGCCAATCCCATGCCCCAGCCCTGAGCCCCACCCGCCCTGGAGCCTGTATGGGACATAGCAAAAAGGTCTTTAAATCAAGAGATGTTGCAGCAGGCAGGTTGGGCCCGAGGAAGGGAGGGAGGGGAGGGACGTGTGTTGCAGATATCCTGGAGCTCCACCGAGCAGGTGGGAGGCCAGTTGGGTCATCCCAAGTCTCTTGTAGAGGGGGAGGGGCACTTGGGGCGTCTCCTGGTGTGTGGGGGCTTGTGGCCCCAGCTGAGGGAAGGGGCAGAGGGCCCTTTATTGTACTGCCCTGGGGCCCAGAATTGCTGTCAGTGGGCCTGCCTGCTGTTGGCTTATGTGGGTTGTGTCTTGGTGAGAGACTAGCCCAGTGCAATGTGTCATTACAAAAATACTTGCCGTGTGTAGGCCCTGGTGCTGGACCCAGCCATCCAGACAGCGCCCTGTGACCGTGCCAAGCCTCACTCACTTGGATTGTGCAGGCTCAGGGTCTCATCACCCTTCTCATCCAAGGATCGCCATCTCTGGGCCAGCTCCACAAATCCCTTGCAAGAATAGTGGGGAAACTGAGGCACAGAAAGGTTAAATGACTTGCCGAAGGGACACCCTGAGTTAATTCTGGCTCCCAACCTCCTGCCATGCCACTAAAATCCATTCCAGCCTCCCTCTACATAGTGCACTCGTTATAACGTCCATTAGCGACTAATAACGTATTGACAGGCAGCCCTTCAGGAGAAGATATTAAATCAACGGTAAGGCAACTGCAAATACTTCAGTGTTGATTTTTAATTTTTCATGTCAATTTAGTGTTCAGATCAGCAGCTCTGCAAACGAAATCGGCTCTACCGCAGAGTAAGAAAACTCTGGGGACAGTAATAAGAGTTCTCCAGATTGCACTATGTAAATGCTTCGTGCCCACTAACCTGGAGGACAAGCTTGAGTTTCAGTGGCTATTGAGTCTCTGGCCTCTCGCCTGAAATTGACCCCAGAGAGACTACTGCTACCAGGGGTGATGTTTAATTTTACTAGTTAGAGCAGGGCTACTCAACTTTGGAAGCCCTGGGGGCCACAATGATACTCACAGCACATGCCGAGGGCCGCAACTTGTGTGTGGTTGCATATCCATGCAAATATTTATGCAAATATATGCAAATATTTATACAAATATATGCTTCTTTCACACTGACGGGCATAAATACAAAGATTAAGCTGCGGTGCCAGACCCAAACGTGGCCCGTATGAGCCAGTCAACACCTCTCAGGCTCCACCCACAAGGCTAAGGAGCCAGCACTTCCCACGATGCCCCGGCACTCCCGGCACCTCTTCCCTGGGGGCTAGAAACGCGACACCCTGAACCTGCCTGTTCCAGCCAGCCCGTCCGCTTGCATTTTTGAATGCTCACCCTGCCTGGGAGGTCTCTCACCATTGTGGAGCCCACATCCAAAGGATTCCACCCATGGGCCATGTGTTCAGCCCTGAGTAAACCCAAACTGCTCCGCAGGCCACAAACAAACAGGCCACAGGCCACGTGTTGAGCAGCCCTGATCTAGTTACATAATCCTGAACAAGTAGGTGCACTTGATTGTATCATGAGACCATAGAACAGGGGCAGGGAACCTTTTTGGGGGTCGGGGGCCACTGGCCCAGAGAAAAATCAGTTGGGGGCTGCCCCCAAGTGAGAAGAAAAAAACCTACAAAATTGGAAAAACCCCACAAAATGCTCCCTGATGTGGGCCCCATCTGAGAAGGAGAAAGACTCTCCCCACATTCCCCTCACACACCAGAGTCTTGGGGGGCTCAGATTTTGTGTGCTCCAGCCCTGCAGGGAAGCAGAGGGGGAGCTGGAGCACCAGCACGGGCTCCCTAACATGAGCCTCGGGGACCAGATCCAGGCAACTCAAGGGCCGCATCTGGCCCCCAAGCCTGAGGTTCCCCACCCCTGGCATAGGGTGTGTCTAAACTACAGTGGCCTTTTTTCAAAAAAAACTTCCCCTGCATCTAGACTGCTGCCACGTTTTTTCAAAAGTAAATGGAAAGAAGGCAGCAGTTTTTTCGACCACAGAAAATCTTGTCTTACGAGGAAGGCGGCCTTTTTTCGAAAGTGCTTTTCTCAAAAAAGGTGCTATTCATGCAAACTGTGCTTGTTTGAAAGAGAGCATCCAGACTGCCTGGATGCTCTCATTTGAAACAGCAGCTCGCTTTTTTGAAAGTACTGGCTGTAGTCTAGACGCTCTTTTTTGAAAGAGGCTTTTTCAAAAGTATCTTTCAAAAAAGCCTCTTTCGAAAGAGGCCTGCAGTATAGACATAGCCATAGAGAGTGGATCTTTTTATTTAAAGGCTCAGCACGTGGTGTCCCAGGGATGTTGGGGGACTCTTATATTTCCTTTCTTTTTAAAAGGTACATTTCTAGCCTTCTTGGTTACAGAGACCAGACGGGGAATGGAGCACTGAAAGCGTCACGCACCAAAATGCAAATCAAAAGAATCCAAGATGTATTGTTCTTCAAAGTCTTGTTATTTTTGGAGGCACTCTTGTAACTGCTGGGGGCGTGGCTTGTGATTTTCAAATGCTTGGTGGCAGGGATGTTGGGCCACACAACACATGTGCAAGAAGAGCGATGGAATTTGTTTTTCTCTCTGTAATGTGGACTCGGGGAAATGCACAGAGCATAGAATCATAGAACCATAGAGCTGGAAGAGACCTCAGAAGGTCATCAAGTCCAGCCCCCTGCTCTAGGCATCACTAGTTGATTTCACGTCTTCAGCCCCTGACTGTTCAGTTGCTACCAACCTGAGTTGAATGAGAGCCAGCCAGCCAAACTGGGAATAGCCTCTGTCACACTATCAAACCTTTGAGCCGTCCAATCTACCTGCGTGCATATGCTTTAGGAAAAAGCAGCAGCGTTTTCAGGATCACGAATTCAGTCTGCCCCAAGCCCACACAAATCAGAGGGAATCTGTCGGCTGGCTTCGAATCAGACCCTACATTCACCAAACAGTGCTCAGGAAAAGCGAGGTGCTCCACTCATACTCTATGTGTCCCCAACCTTATTGGCCATCTCCCCTTTCTTATGCAGGCTCCAGCGTGCAGAATTCCAGGCCCCCACACTGTGGGTATGTCTAGATTACGAGGTTTACAGGCACAGTCGACAAAGGCTTTCCTTGTCGACCAATCCGCATCTTGATTCATGCGCTGTGCCGACGATCAGCTGAGCCAGCACAGCGTGGCAGCCATTTTTATTTTAATGAAGCCGGGGATATTTAAATTCTGGCTTCATTGACTATGTTGGGCAGCCTATTTTACATGCCTCTGGCGGCAGAGGCATGTAATCTAGACATACCCTGTGAGGTACCAAACATCCGCTGTAGCTAGAGTGACACACAAACAGCATGGTATCCAAAGGAGCCAACCTCCTCCTAGCTTCATAACTCCTCCTGGACCACCATAAAAGGATATTTTGGAGGAAATATTTCAAGGCAAATCGATTGTCTTTCTGTTTCACTAAACAGAAAAGCACAAAGCAGGGCCTCATTGCCAGCTCAGAAGGGTTCCAGCCATCTACAGTGCTAACCTCGCTAAACGAGGTTTGCAAATTAGCTACATCTTTGTGAACGAGGGCTGAGCACCACTGCTGTACCAGCCCCTCTCATCACTGTGTCACCAAGTAAGTCACTGCAGAGTAAACCTGGTGGGCAAAGCTGTACCCGGTAGACCAATTAGAATGAGCTGTAATGATCTGTTTGTTCAAGGAGTAGATGCAAACACAGGAAGAAAGTGGAAGGGGGAGGGAAGGACAGAGGCTGGCTGGCTTTGAGAGCTATAGCAAAGGAGATCTCCCTGGTCTAATGGTGGGGCTGAGCGATTACTCATGAGAGCAGGGCTACTCAACACGTGGCCCGTGGGTGGCCCGTTTGTTGCGGCCCACGGTGTAGTTTGGATTTATGTGGGGCTCAACACGTGGCCCGCAGGTGGGAGCCAAAACGAAAAAGTCGTCAATATAATGGTCTTCTGTTTTAGTAGTTAAATTCCTGGACTTTCATTGCTCATTAAAAGTGCTGTCATATGGGAGGAAATTGGGTAAATATTGCATTGTATTGATATCAGCAGAACTGACTTACACGGGGCCTGCGTGTTGTGTAGTTTGCCTTAATCTTTGTATTCGTGCCTGTCAGCGTGAAAGAAGCTATTTGCATAGAGTTAGAGCTGGTCGAGAAAAATTTGACAGAACAATTTTCCTTTGTAAAATGAAAATTTGTTGAAATGGAAATGTGATTTCAATGAAATAGTAGACAGAAAAACATCAAAACAAATGATTTTGCTTTCTCATTTCGAGACGGTATAAACATTTTCATTTTTATGAGACTACTTTGTTTTGACTATCATTTCATTATATTTAGTTTTCACTTATGTTGGGATATTTTAATATATTGTATTATACTTTATATTTTACTACTATTATCTACTAGATAGATTTTTGTTAGTCTCTAGGGTGCCACAGGACTACTCGTTATTATTGAAGTCGCAGACTAACACGGCTGCCTCTCTCAGACATTATATTTTATATTCTGATGTGCTGCAGGGGTGGACAAAAGCCTTTCAGTAGGCCAGATCCGGCCCGCCTTGGGCTTTGATCCAGCCCGTGAGGCAGTTACAGGTCCCGCCCCTAATTACAGGCCCCTCCCGGGGGAAGGAGATCAGCCCCACCCCTCTACCTGCTATGCTGCCACTGGAGAGGAGGCAGCTCTGGGGCTGAGGCTCTTCAACGGGACCAGCTCCAGAGGCGCCGCTTCCGTGGCCATGCAGTCTGAGGCTAGCCTCTGGCCTCCTGCCTCCCTCAACCCAAAAAGGGTTCCCAACCCCTCCCCTAAATAAAGAAAACACTGAAATCCTTTTGGGTTGGACATAATATTTTACTTTATTTAAAATGAAGTTTGATAAACTAACATGAGAAAGTTAAAACACCCTCAGGCTGCGTCTAGACTGGCATGATTTTGAGCAAAAGCGGCTGCTTTTGCGCAAA
>JANRFK010002932.1:3112571-3126572 GCA_030068395.1 Apalone spinifera | reverse complement strand
TTCCCTCCCTCTGGGACATCTGGCATTGGCCACTGTTGGCAGACAGGATACTGGACTAGATGGACCTTTGTTCTGACCCAATATGGCATTCTTATATAGGCAGAAGGAGAGATTAGATTCCATCCTAAATCTTAGCTTTCCCTGCAGAATCATACCCTTTTGCTACATCTACACTGCATGCTTCTTGCACATCCACACCTCAAAGCACATTGCAAAAGCGATGTGCTTTTGCGCATGAGAGCGACCACACTGCATGGACGCTCTTGCGCAAGAAAGCTCCGACGGCCATTCACAGAACGGCCATCAGAGCACCTGTGCTTTTTCCTCTGGAGCGTCCACACTTGCCTTTTTGCACAAGAACTCTTGCACAAAAGGGAGTTTTGCCTCGTAAAAGGAGGTTTACCTATGGCTGAAAAAGTCCTTTGTTCTGCCCTTTTACTTTGATTTCCTTGCGCAAAAGCGCATTTGAGGTGTGGATGCTCCACGGGTTTTTGCGCAAAAGTCTTGCAGTGTAGATGTAGCCTTATAGTTAGATATTGGCTACACTTTGAAGCATGAGGGTCAGGGTCCCTTTTACAACATATGAGGTGGAGTAACAAGTATAGCACTGGCTACAGAACTGGCATAGCTAAAGATGTTTGATGGAAAGACTCTACAGGATTTTTTTCTGTATTATTCATCACCCCATTGCTTATGCATTCGAAAATCTTGCTAGCCTTTTCAACCACACCCCTTTGCATTAGCTGCATTATAGAACAATTCTGCATCTTGCAGAAATACTTACTACAGCTATGCGAAATCATCAGAATGATTGCTTTTCAAAAACGCCCTCTCAAACCTCGGGCCCATGCCACTTGCTGCCTATGGCTGTGAGCATCCTTGAATGTCTGGACAGGGTTCCTGTTTCACTTGCACAGAGTTAACCTAGTTGTGCTGACCCAGATGGGTCTTTTAAAGTGCCCATGCTAATCCTAGATGCAGCAGGGGGACTGGGAACATCACGTTTGGTTTGCAACAGTGAGGCCGCGAGTGCTGGGAAGCCGGGAGGAAGGGATGCAACCCCAGGGAAATCAATATCAGGCTGAAATGCTGTGGTAGAACCCTCTAGAAAGGGACAGAGCCGCTTCCTCCTGCCCTCTTCCCACGTCACAGAGGCTGTAGAAAACCTCCTCTGAGACGGTCCAATGGCAATGACTTCAAGCCTGCCAAGTGTCACTCATCTTGCAGAGCCATCACACATGGCTGCACAGCTGGTGGCATATCACATGTCAGGGAAGGGTGACAGAGATTTGGTCCTCTTACCCGTGACAGCACACGGAGCGACAAGCCAAGGAGACACATGTTCTAATTCCAGCATATCTCTGAACTAGTCGGATGCCCCCAGTCTTTCGGGGGGCAGAGCTGACAGTCCTGTACAGGTCCCCAGGGTTACATCTTCAAGTCTGTGCTTCACCATGCTGATCACATTGTAATGTGCTGGTCTAGAGCATAGGAACTCGGTGCAGATTTGGGGTTGGGCCAGACGTAAAGGCTTACGAAGCTGCTACTGTTTTGCATGTACAGGCATTATTCTCTTGCTAAAACTGTAGAAGTGCACGCTTTTCAATCCCAAAGTCTCAGGTACACTGCCTGCAAGGAGCCTATGCATCACCGTTGGCACTGCAGCCTCTCACCAGGTCAGATACAAGACCCAGTGGCTGTTGAACTTGGGTCTCTAGAGCTGCCAGGTAGGACCACCTCTACTCTTGGAGCTGGATTGCACTCCACTGTTGACCACCAATGGTGGACATAGTCCATGGAAGTCCTACCTCAAGACGTTCAACAGGCAGCAGTCTCATGGCTCCTGACTGGCTCCTTGCACTATAAACCCAAAGAATGGTCCAGGAAACTCTTGTGGTGGATCTCTTGTAGTTGTAACCATTATTCCTGCTCTTGAATGGCTGGCCTTGATTTTAGCAGGGGTTGGGCTTGATGGCCTCCTGAGGTCTCTTCCAGCCCTAGGATTCTAGGAATCGGACCTCACCTTCTGATCTGAAACCTCACTTGGTCTTTGAGCCTTGGCATTGACCCTGGTCTGCAACCTGCCTATGAGCTCTTCTGCTACGCCCAGCCTCAGGTTAGACCGGCTGTTGAGCCTGCTACAGTCTTGGCTAATTGAGAGAGAGCGTTTAGCTCAAATGGCTGAAGCACATGCATTTTGGTCCAAACACGCTTGGTTAATCTTGGCTCCTGCTAACCCGATCAGAGGCAGGGCATTACAAAAGGCACAGTGCACAGACATGGTGTGACGGGGCCCTGTGACCCCGCACTGGACCCCTTGGGGTGAGCCCCCTGCTGGTGCTGTGGGGTGCGCCGGATGCTCCAGGGCCGCGGCACGGCTGCAGAGCGTGGACCCTGCCGTAGAGAGGAGGAGGGGACGGCCCCACGTCACGCCAGCTTGGGGGCGGGGTTACGCCGGTGACGTCAGGACGACGTCCAGCCCGGTGCCGGGGACGGGGAGAGATTTAAAAGCCGCCTGGGTCAGAGGAAGGGAGAGAAGAAGGAGCGCGGGGGACGCCGACACCGGGGCAGGGGAAGGCGTCCAGCGAAGTCTTCCTGGGGAGTGGCCGGTGAAGTGCCGGGGTGGCTCCTGGCAGGGAGGTGACGAGCCCTGACCAGGAACTCTGGAAGGGGAGAGGAAGTAGCCCAGGGCAGGGCGGTGAGTCTTGACCGTGGGCTGACGAGTTTAGGTGGGCAGCCCCGTCAGCCTGATTTGGACCGCAGCGTGGTCCAAATCCTCAGGGCCCCAGGCTGGGGCCCGCGAGTGAGGGCGGCCCCTGGCCCCCTCTCTCCTCTATCCCATGTAGAGGAGCAACCCAAAGGGACACCAGCTAAAGGCAACTGACACCGCCAACCGTCAAGGACATAGGAGGGCGTAACGCCCAAGCTTGGGGGACAAGGGGCCCGGGGTGAGAGGCCGGCCCCCGCGTGCACAGACATGGTAAGAGAGTTCCTGCCTTGCAGAGCTTGCAAGTGAGAGAGGGAAACACAAGGTGGTCCAGATGCTCAAGCACCAGCTTGGAAAGCTCTGGCTTGGGTTTGCTATGCAGGGTAGACATGCCCACGGTGGTGAAGAGTCTTGTGTAAGGCCACACAGCGGCTCAGGGGCAGAGCTGAGAATGGATCAGTTTCTCCAGACTCTCTGTCCACACAAAAGCATGCCGCATCTCCAAGGGGCCTCGGTCAGAAGCATCAAGGTGTTCTTCCATTTAAAAAAATTGCTCAGAGACCCTTTTTCAAGGGAATTGTTTTATGGAAGCTACGGCGGTGGATTTCTTTGCTGTAGGAAGACGTCAGTACAAGTCTGTAACCTACTGGCGGTGGGAGCTGTTCTCTGTCCCAATGCTGTAACCGAGAGGACATCCCGCTTGTGCATAGGGTGCTCTTTTTACAGAGTGAAAGACAAGCGCCTGCCTGGTCCAGCCACTGCACTCTGTTCATTCTGGGCTCTCAGAAAAGCTTACAGCTTAGATTCCTTTTGCTTGTTTGACCCTGTTCCTGAGATCAGATCTAAGGTTGTACAATGTTAACTGCCTTAAGGGATATAGATTTCGGATCCCTTTTGCTTGCTGGCAAGTTGTATTCTTCCAGAGCTGCCCTTAGTTCCATTAACCTGGAATTAAGCTAAGGTTACGCTGTTGGAGGAGCATAATAAAATGTCCTGCCCTGATTATGGAAAGTGTGCTTTGCCATGCAGCTTTCAGAGGTCCATAAACTCTGTGATGAACGATGGCTAAGTTTAGCCCTTCCTCACAATTCTATTGGGAACAGAAGCTGAACTGTCTCAGGCCACAATGCCGCTGGGCACAGATACAGCTGGCCTGCTTATTTTAAACCCGCAACAGCTGAAGTGAAAGTGTTCCCATTGCAAATGCCTGTAACGCAACACCAGCTTTGGCAGGGCCCTAGTTCTCTCAAGTTGTGAGGGAAGCAGCATATTCCCTGTACAGACGTCAGCAAGCACCAGACTCAAGGTCAGGCGAGTCTGAGCAACACGACACAAACGAAAGATGAGACCGAGAAAGGGAGTGAGGCTAAATAAGTGGTGTGAAAGTCACAAGCTCTGCCCTGTCTTTGTACATCGCTGGTTTGCTTTAACAAACAGCTGTCTCCAGTCTGCCGCAGAGTGGGGGTTATTTCTTGTGGAAACGGCTCTGTTTCTGCAGAATGGCAGGAAACGGCACCTGGTTCTTCCTTTATAGCTGTGTTGTAAGCAGCCTGGACCTGTGAGAAAACATTCCCTATTGCATAAAACCATCAAAATGGCCAGACTGGCTCAGACTAGTCGTCCATCTAGGCCAGCGTCCAGTCCTCCAACAGTGACCAATGCCTGCTGCTTCAGAGGGAACGCACACAACGGGCGATCAGCGAGTGACCATCTGTTGCCGGCAAGAGTCTCAGGTCTGACACTGGGTTTTCAAAGTACAAAACACGGCGTCACAGGTATCTGTCAAACACAAGCAGTTTATTTCCTGACAGCTATCAGCTGTGCCCCTTAACTAAAAGAACAACATGATTGGAAACGCGGCATTTCTTATATCCCTTCGGCTAGCCGGAAACCCTATTTTGGCTACGGATGAAGTGGGAGACTGTCTCAGCTTTTGAGGCGCTGGTACCCAAAGCCCATCGGTGAGGTCCAAATTGCTGTGTTCTGGTGCAGTTAAAATACCGTGTCTCTACCTTTTTTGTGGCAGTTTGGAAATATCCGGGGGTTACTCATTGCTTGTTATAGTATGGCTCAGCTGTGCTGCTTTTCCTTTGACTTTGTTTACATGATCAGTACATTTAAGTAAACAATATTGTTATGTTCCCACCCTTATCTACAATTCGTTCTTGCTACAATAGCGTATGTTCCTAGAGGTTTGCTTCTGGCTCATTAGTAGTAGAGAAAGGGGGGAGGGGATAGGAAATGGGGGAGAATGAAGGCCTCACCACCCCTATACTTCACACGTACAGAGTTCTTCTGCAATTGACCCCTGCACCATCCTCCATGCACTCCCAACTTCCTGGCTAATGGCCATTGATGGACCTAGCCTCCATGAAAATCGCCTCCCCAGGCTTGTGCTGCAAATTGTGGCTTTGGAGGCTCCTCTCCACTCAGAAAGATGAGGAGGAAAAAGTAACATTTGGATTCTGTGCTCCAGGCGTGACTGCAAGCGGAGCCATCGGCCCTTGGCTTCAGGCGGAGGGATCTACGTGGAGGAAGTCGGTGCTGTGACCCCAGGCTGTGCAGAACACAGTCCTCCTGAGAGCTCCAGCTGAGCACAGCGAGCTGACCCAGAGTCACCCACATTTCACTGCCCAGCGGGGAAGAGAGATTGGCCTTGCACTACAGGCCTCTCTCTCTGTAGGCCATGTGGGAGGAGGCTCTTGTTACACTATATGGAGACACCCGCACGTGTGCAGTGAAAGACATGAGCCAGACCTCACTGCGAAGTTGAGCTGATCCTGTAAGACTGGGGGTGGGGCATATTCATTGTGTGTAATTTCACTTGTCTCCGCACTCCCTGATTTATCGTTTGTTGGAAGGAGGCAGAAATGGAAGCCTTCTCAGATGTTTTTTCTGCCTACACAAGATGCAGGAAGCGTGGGGATCTCTGAGGAGGGCTGATGAATCTGAAGTTAACGATGTGGACGAGGCGAAGCCATTAACCACTTGCGTTTAGCGCATGTCGAGCCCTTGGAGGTTCTTTGATTGGGAGGCTACCGCACAGAACACGCATTCATCAGCATTATTCCCCGCTCCTCCCAAAGGACTGCCCTACCCCTCCAGCAGATTCGTCAACCCATTCAATGGGTTTGGCTTCAATAGGACGCCAGAAGCACCAACTCTTTGCACCGCTGAGGGCTGAACCATAAACCTCTTAGATTGAACTTCTAGTAACTGCTGCAACAACTTGCGGATTGAGTGCATGGCCTCTAGGGTGTGGTATCAATTATGGAGGTGCCAAAGGAGAACAACTCCCCACTGTGCAAGGCGCTGCACGTACCTATGGTACAGCCCCTGCCACACAGAGTCACAGGGTATGTCTACACTACAGAAGGTTTTTTTTGAAAAATGGCCGTTTTTCCAGAAAATAACCTCACTTATGTCCACTCTGCAATTGTGTTCTTTCGAAAAAAATCAAAAGAATGAGGGTGGGTGGTTTCCAACATTGGTAAACCTCTTTCTACAAGGAAGAACGCCTTTTCCGACAGAGCTCTTTCGGAAAAAGGTGTGTGGGGACGGGGAAGAGGGAGTTCTTTTGATAGAAGAGGGAAGAGGAAAAAGCACAGGTGCTCTGGTGGCCACTCCGCTCATAGTAATCACAGCTGAAATGTAAGAGAATGTCCATTCATCGGTGTGGCGTTATCTGTCGAAAAAGCAGATCGCTGTTTCGATGCCTGTGGGCAGCACGGACGCTCTCTTTCAGAAGAAGTTTTTTCAGAAGATCTCTTCTGGAAAAGCTTCTTCCGAAAGAAGCCTGCAGTCCAGATGTCGCCACAGTCTACCAAGAGCAGATCGACAGAGGGCGGGAGAGGAAACAAAGGCACAAAAGGGAGAAATGGCTTGCTTGAGATCCCCCAGCAGGGCGATGAGAGAGAGGCGGCTAGAGCTCAAGGAGCAGTCTCTATCTTAGGCCCTTCGTTATGCTCATTGTGTTGTTCCACACCACCGAAGCGTCTGCGCGGCCCTTTCCGTTCTCGCTGCGCTATTTGCCCACAGAAGCAGGGGAAGGCTGAGCCAGGTCACAAATGCTCGATATTCAGCCGTGTGTTTCCAGGTTCTGACCCACCATAAAGGGAAAATGAATCAGGCACTTTCCGCCTGACTTTGGTGATAAAATGCCCCTGTTTTTCTTGGCCCTCATCCTGATGCCCTTTACCTCAGTTAGAGCTACAGCTCTGGCCCCTGAATATGCCACTCACCACCCCAGGTATTTTGGATGACCCTCCCCACAGCCACTCCCAAGAAGCCCTTGGGGACACACTGGAGGACCATCACCTCTTTTCAGCCATCCAGCAAAGCTGACGAATTGCTTCAGAATCTCTGTCAGCCAGAGGGCAGCTCCTGCCTCGGCGCCGGGTGCTTGGGATGTTTCCATACTTTGGATCCAAAGGTTTTCGCTTTATCCGGAAAGAGCCTCTTCAAACGCCAGTGATCAAATGGGACTTCAGTGCGACCCCGTCCTGCCAGCCCTGGCGCAGGGGGGTAGATTAGCCTTCTGAGCAAGCGACTGACAGCCTGAGAGCTGAACAACGTCTCGTCGGGTCAGGTCACTCCTTTGATACATGTGCGATGTTCAGGCAGCGAAGGAGGAGGGCTTAAAAGGAAAGAGCTTCGCTGCAGAAGGCCAGCCTGTTGCTGGACTGCTTGGCTCCGCTACTAACTAGACGCACGAAAACCCGTTTGAACGAAAAGGCCTTTGTCTCACCCTGCCGACCTTTTATCTCAAATCCTCCGTTTCCACCAGAAGCAATATCAAAGCCAAGCCGTGAAGAGACGGGAACCGAGGTTAGGTGGAGGGAGTGTCGATACGTCTGTAACTCCCTGGCACTTAGCGGCACAGCAAGCCGTGGCCAGGGAAAGAGGAAGGCTGTGCTGTACACTTCACCGCAGAGTTTGTGCAGGTGGGAACAAAGTCCCCAGGCTCATGGGAGGAGCTGGCCAAGGGGAAGGGACAAGGACGCTGGGATCACTCATTCAACAGTGACATCTTGAAATCCAGGGGGATTATGACACTGTCCTCAATGGGAACAGGATCAAGCCCAGAATCAGCTGGGCACGGATGCACACCAAGACCTCTGGGTGTCCAGCTGAGAATTGTTTGCTTATTCCTCCGTGAGACTTCCAGCAGGACGTGAGTTTCCTGTGGGACAGTAACATTAACTTCCCAGGCCCCCCAGAGATAAATTCATTACAACTGCAGCCTGCCCAGATACAACCATGAGACGAGCTATAGAAAAACTTACGAACAAGGGCCCAGATTGTAACCACCAGCTCCATCCCCCACGCACCCATCAGCAGCAGGATCTGGGGAAATGCTGGTGATGCAGGAGGAGTGTGGTGAAGTCATTTCAGATGTCTCCTTTACCCGGTGTGCCCTCCCAGAAAACAGGTGCCCTCGTTATCCTGATGAGGGTTCTCCCTGGAGCCGGTACATTTGCTCAGAGAAGGGAGAGAATTCTGTGCTTTCTCAGAGCCCTACAAATGTCATTAACCCACCAAACAGAATTTTGTTGCAGCATCTGTCCTGTCTTGACCATGGGATTGATCATTCACGGGAGGGGTGGTTAGCGTGGTGGGGGCTCTGTTTGTGAAACACAGGTCTGGGTGTTCTTCCCATCCCAACTTCTCTTCTCGCCCTTTCCTTTTCATTTTTAACACTTACCGGCCACCGGGCCGTTCTGTGCATCAGCAACTGTCTGCCACTGAACTCGGCACGGAAACCAGGCTAAAACAGGCCCTTGCCCTAGTCAGGTCGGTAATACAAAGACTGGTGGAGACATTATATATAGCAATGACTTTGAGATCAGGGAAGACCAGGATACTTACCCAGTAGGTGAGGGGATGTTGTAACAGCCAAAAGTACAACAGTGAGTGGTCGTGTGGCACTTGAGAGCCTAACCAAAATAGATAGAATCAAGAACTTTCTTGGGTAGGATCCACTTCCTCAGATGAATTAGATCAAGTGGTTTTGCCCACGAAAGCTCACGATTCTATATATTTTGGTTAGTCTCTCAGGTGCCAGAGGACCACTTGTTTTTAAAGTTACAGGCTAGCATGGCTACCCCTCTGAGGGGACAACAAAGAATGAGATAAATTCATGGGAGATAGCTTCCCTCAATGGTGATTAGCCATGATGGTCAGAGACACATCACGATGCTCTGGGCATCCCTAATCTCAAATTAGCCAGGAGCTGGGAATGGATGACAGGGAGGGATCATGTGATGATTACCTGTTCTGTTCACTCCCTCTGGGGCACCTGGCATTGGCCACTGTCGGCAGACAGGACGCTGGGCACGATGGACCTTTGGTCTGACCCAGTGTGGCCGTTCTCATGTTTCTTCACATGTCCGCTTATTTCACTCACCTTCACTTGGCACATTTTAGAAACTTAATTTTACAAAAAAAATATTTGCAACCCCATTTGGGGAGTCAGATAATCAGAACAACAGTTACACTAACCCCACAGACAGTAACGAAAACATTCAAAGGGCACTTTTTGGTTTATTCTAGCGCCTCTGCCAGTGGCACGCACCCAGGGCAAATGAGAGATCACCCGCAACAGAAAGTGGATTCGTTTTAAAGGGTCTGAAATATCTGATTAAAAATCTCTCGTGCAACCCCAGCATTTTACATTTTTGTGCCGTCTTGTACCTTTCACAATGCTGAAATACTACAAGACAGTGGGGTTAATGGCTTGTCTAGAAAGAAAAGCATTGGAAACTTATAGAATCCCAGGGCTGGAGGAGACCTCAGGAGTCACTGAGTCCAGCCCCCTGCCCAAAGCAGGGCCAACCCCAACTCAATCATCCCAGCCAGGGCTTTGTCAAGCCGGGACTTAAAAACCACGAGGGATGGAGATTCCACCCGCTCCCTAGGGAACCCATCCAGCACTTCCTCACACTCCTATGGGAATAGTTTTTCCTAATATCCAACCTGGACCTCTTCCACTGCAACTTGAGATCATTGCTCCTCGTTCTGTCATTTGTCACCACCAGAAAGTGGTGAGATCTGACCTGAGCTGCTAGGAGGGGCTCAAATTCTCGCAGAATGGAATTGCTGCTGCTTACGGCAGATACAAATCAAGCCCAAAGTCTGGAGAAGCAGCTTAAATACGGGGTATGCAACCAAGCTGAACTGTTTGAGGGTCCGCCTGTCAGTAACTGAAGGCCGCATAGCAGTTGCAGGTTTGTGCAGTCAGTATTGTACGTGTGAGAGAGACTTAGATACCCTCCTTTTCTCTCCTTGAATATCATGCAAACTTTGGTTCAGAGGTGATGTCTTCTTGGGGAGCACATGGCATGTGGATAAATGGAGCCCAGGCTGCCCATTATTAGCACATCGGTGATGGGGTTTTCATATGGCTACACCCAGCACTTTCTATTTAAAAAGACAAAACACCTTTTCCCTCGCCTACCAAGCCAACATCTCGGTCACAAGTCACACGTGAACATTTGACAAGTCACTTCCCCGTTTATAAAAACGGCTTTTCATGTAAATAGCAAATGTCATGTTAAAAGTCCAAGTGCTGAGTTACTAGCCTTATTGTTACCCTGTCAGCAAAATGAATGTTCCACTTGCAAAAAGCCCCAGTTCAACCTTCCCATCCACAGAGGCCCATTGGGGTGTATTCTAAGCCCTCCCGACGAGCGTAATGTACGACAGCTTCTGTCACCGGTGCAGGCAGAGTAGGCTCTTTGAAAGACTGTCTTGTCTTAAAAATAACAGGTGTGAAATGTCTCTGTTGCCAAGTTTGAAGAGCAGCAACACAGAGCGAGGGAAAAGTGATTCAGAGGTGCATTTGCAGTGGGTAATGTGAGCTCCAAAATTAGCTTCTTTTCAGGTAGGCTTTGAGGCTTTTTAAAAAGGTCAGTTTTAATGGAGAAAGACTGTAATTGACAAGACCAGCCAGTCAAAACATTACACAGAGATGTGCAATAATAACACCTACCAAGCACATTAAAAAGATTGGACCAGACTCGCTCCTGCGTTCTAAACCTTCGGTGTTGCTTTGATGGCAGAAATGGCCAATTGTGAATTTTCCTGATGGGGGAGCTTTCAGTAAGTACCAAGCCAGTGTATTCGGTGCCTGCACTAATCATTCGCCACCCACCAGCCCTGTCATGGGGACAGGGAGGGAGCCTTGGCCAAAGCACCATTGTGCTCTGGCAATCCCCAGCTGTCCCTTGGGGACCATGTCCAGACATAACTTATTTTGGGGTCCAGTGCTGGAGCAGCTGCATTGCCAAAATCAAATAGCCTCCCCTTAGGAACACATCCATGCCATTGTCTAATTCTCATAGCACTCCTGCAAGGTAGCCAGTATTACTAGCTCCATCTGAAACCGAAAAAGCTGGGCTAAGTGATTTGAACAAGGCCACATAGAGTCAGTGTCAGCATTATTAGATTTTAGAATGCCCTGCCTCAATTCTTTGCTCAGCCCACTTGCCTTCACCTTCCTCTCTCTCATAAAGTCACTCTTATCAATTCGGATTAACATTGGCTGTAGTGATCTGAGGCACCTTCCTAATGTTCTGCCGGTTCTGGAGTTACATACATGGCATTGAACCTGTCCTCATCCCTGCATTCTGCACGCTCCTGAGAAGCAGCATGGAGCAAAGCCACTGGGATTTTTTAAGAGGTCTATGGGACATAGACATGCAATTTACATTGAATTTCTAAGGGTTCCCAACTCTCTTAGGCTCTGTGACGGGGTGAACAGGCCCCGCACTGGAGGGCAGAGGGTAGCCCAGGCCCGCTGGCTGAGAAGGCCCCGCCCCTCCAGCCCTGCTGGGCATGCTCCCAGCAGAGCCTGGGTATAAAAGCAGAGCGAGCCCTGCAGTGCGGGAGGCCGCAGGGTCAAGGAGTAGCCCAGGCCGTGCCGGCGTTTCTGCAGCAGCTGAGACCGGAGTCGCCACCTAACCCAGAGGCAGAGGCAGAGCCAGCAGCCGCCAACCCCGACGGCAGCCCCAGCAAGTACTGACGTGGAGGCGAATAGGCCCCAGGGCGTGGCAGGAAGCAGCCCAGGACAAAGGACCAATAATGCGGCTCGGCTGTATCGGCCGGATTCCCTGCCAAGCGGGCGGGAGCCATAGGCCCTGCCTAAAGGGCCCTGGGCTGGGACCCAGTGGAGAGGGAGGGCCCGGGTCCCCCACCACCCATTTTCCCTGCCCTGGATAATCAATCCCTGGTCTCTGGGCGGCTAGGCCTCCGAAGCCGTATTTCCCCGATAGAGGGGCATGGACTTTATATTGTTAATACTGTGGATGCCCTGAGCTAGGGGCCCGAGAGGGGCAACGAGACCTTAAAGGGGCGGGGGGTGCAACCCACGCCAGGGGCGTACCCCGCGACAAGCTCCTTTGGAAAATCCCAGCCTCTCCAGCAAGCAGTGTTGCCAACTCTCCTAATAGTTATAATAACTGGCCATTTTCATAAAGCCACAGCTCCAGGAATAATGTAACATGAAACACTCGGGGAGGGGGAGGGGGGGGTTGTTTTAAAGTGAGCTTCTAGCCCTCTTCACTGCAGAGAAGAGCTGGTAGTAGAGCAGAACCTGCAATAATCTGATGAAGAGATAGAAAGACAAGGAATTACCTCATTGTATGTGCACAGCAAAGAATAAGCAGGCAGTAAAGGCTATAAATGCCCCTGAGTGTGACCCGAAAAGCTCAGCTACTACAAGGCAAATCAAAAGAAGCTGAAGTTTCTTCCTGGTATGAAATCTCATGAGTGTCAGGAGCTCGAGTCGTGATTTTGAATGACTTGCTTGCAACGAAACTCTCTGGGGGCTCGTGTTTGGCTTCAGTAGAGTTGAGTCTGGAGGCAAAACAGGAGAACAAGCGCAGCCTAGATTCTGCCGAAGGTCTACGGCAGCAAAATGGCTTTGGAATAAGTCCAGAGGCCTTGTCCTCAACCCATTCTGACTGCCTGGAGGCCACTCATCTGTGACGTTGCTGCCTGTGCACAGGCAGTGGAGAGCCAGGGCTCTGCTACATAACCAGAGCAGCGACACCGTGGGTACTCGGGGGTTCAGCACCCGGGAGCCGGAGCTTGTGTGTCGAACGGGATAAGTTCTGTGCTGCTAAGAACTCCTGCCCTTCTAAACAGAGGCAGGCTGTTAAGATAGCAAAAGGTTCAGAGAGCTTTGCCAGGAGAGGATCCTGAGAGCTTTGCCAGGCACTTGGGGTTAAAAAACTGGAACCAAAGGGCAGGAATCCAGGGTCCATTCTCAGAATGGAGAGTAATACATATTGGGCCTTATGGGGGGATAATGGGTGGCTGGTTTAATAGGCCAGGGGAGGCTTTTGCCAGACACCCGGTTGCTGTGCTTTAGGGGAGGAGTTTTTGTTTTATTGTGCCCTCTGCGGGAGATTTCAGGAGATTACCGATGAAGCTCGGTAGCGAATATCACCTCCCTAGCGATTCCAGAGCCTGGATGGGGCAAATCAAAAGCTTCTTCAGATGAGAGTGAAAGGCTTTTCCCCACTGCCACTAGGAGACTGGGAAGGGACGGTGCAGAGAGACTACAGTTGGCTGGGGGACTTCTGGGTGGGTCAGGGGCAGTCAGGGCTTCATTTGGCCTAGGACTCCTCCAGGTGAGAGGGGGGCTGTTTGGGTCTCCAGCCATCCTGGGGCTTCTCTGGCCAAGGGAGATGGAGAAGGGGTCTTGAGGGCCTCAGCTGAGTGGGTGGTGGAATGGGTGGAGCTAGGGACTAGCCTTCTTTAATGGGGGCTCCACCCACTGCCCATGACTGGGATCAGGGCTGTTACACGTAAGTGATCTACAACAGGAGCAAACAGTGAGGCGGCAAAGTTCGCAGAGGATACAAAAGTACTCGAGAGAGTTAAGTGCAAAGCAGATTGCGAAGAGTGACGAAGGGATCACGCAAAACTGGGTGACTTGGCAACAGAATGGCTCATGAAATTCAATGTCAAATGCAAAGTAAAGCACATGGCAACCTGTAACCCCAACTACGTGTACAAAACGGCCGTGCCTAAATGAGCTGTTACCCATCAAGGAAGACTCTGAGAAGTGCTCTGGAAACTCCGGAGAACCCGGCACATTTAAAATAACCCTTCTCGCCGCGCCTGCATCCTCCTGAACTCAGTCTCTAGCCTGAGAAGACTTCAGAGCATAGGAACATAAAAACGACCATTTTGGGTCAGACCAAAGGTCCATCTCGCCCGGGGTCCTGTCTGCCCACAGTGGCGAATGCCAGGTGCCCCAGAGGGAGGGAACAGAACAGGGAATCGTC
>JANRFK010002932.1:3048203-3071637 GCA_030068395.1 Apalone spinifera | reverse complement strand
GCTCTTTTTCCGAAAATACTTTTAACGGAAAACTTTTCCATTAAAAGCATTTTCAGAAAATCATGCCAGTGTAGACATAACTGAGCAGCATAGTATTTGCACAAGAACACTGATAATCATACATTAGATCGCCAGTGCTCTTGCGCAAATTCAAGAGGCCAGTGTAGACAGCTGGCAAGTTTTTCCGCAAAAGTGGCTGCTTTTGCGGAAAAACTTGCCAGTCTAGATGCAGCCCCAGGGTGAAATCATGGCCCTGTGGAAATTGATAGATATTTTGCTATTGATTTCAGTGAAGCCAAGATTCTACTTGAAATATCATGAGTTTTGACTCATGACAAATTACGAGAGTTGGCCAGGTTGTGTTTGGATAATGGGATAGCTGATAACTGTACTGAGGAACTGGCGTGTGGGCGTGTGATAATGATCTGGTTAAATAAGTGCAGGGAGGGAGGAAACCAGCATTTTCAGTTGGGAGGTCTATAAAATCATGACTGGTGTGGAAAAAGCAAATAAGGAAAAGGTATTTACTTGTTCCCATAACATAAGAATTAGGGGTCACCAAATGAAATTAATAGATAGCAGGTTTAAAACAAACAAAAGGAAGTTTATCTTCACTCAGTGCATAGTCAACCTGTGGAACTCCTTGCTGGAGGATGTGATGAAGGCTAGGACTTTAACAGGGTTCAAAAAAGAACTAGATGGATTCATGGAGGTTAGATCCATCAACGCCTATTAGCCATCATGGGTAGGAACGGTGTCCCTAGCCTCTGTTTGCCAGAGGTTGGGAATGGATCACAGGAGAGGGATCATTTGATGATTCCCTGTTCTGTTCATTCCCTCTGGGGCACCTGGCATTGGCCACTGTCAGAAAACAGGACACTGGGCTAGATGGACCTTTGGTCTGACCCAGTCTGGCTGTTCTTATGAGATCAAGTGAGCTGCCTTGCTAGTGCACATATCACATTTAGGGAGTGGAGTGTGTCTGTCCAGCAGTAAGATCCTCCATCTTGAAGCCCCTGCTGGGAGTGGACAGCCTAGTGGATTTCTTGCACATAACGGTTCAGTACGCAGAAAGTGCTCTGAGGATGGGGGCCACGTAAGAGGCTGCATGGGAGCTGGCCCAGAACATTACTGCAAGCTGCATTTTTGGAAGGAGAAAGAGCTTTTTCTTCTTCTCTGCTGTCCTTCACTCATCAAATCTGCTGTCTTCCCCTTCTCCAGCTTGTCCCTGCCTTTGCTCCCCGTTCACTAGTATTAATTGCTTTACTTATGTCTTTAAGGAGAAAGAATACACCGTGAATCATGACTTTGGCTCCGTCTCCTATTGTCAGGCCTGTCTGGTGAAACATATTGCAAATGAAAGGAAATGAAACTAAAAGCAGGAGTGAAGGGGAGTTGGATGGATTTATCCCCTCCCCCTCTTTGCTTTTCTTACATTGCATCTCTTTTGTACAGAAACTTCTTGAGTCGACACCATTTTTTATTATAAAAAGAAGTGAGCCAGATCTAGCTGATGAATCAGAGGGAGCTAAAATTCTGCTAATAGCTGGAAGCTTTTATTTGTCCCAATGTAAACAATCCTAATCATTCCAATAAAATCAAGCCCACTGTAAGCAGCACTCTTGCCGATCAATTCCTTTTTCTAAATCATTGTAAAGCTTAGATTCAATTCTAGCCATGGGACCTGCTTGGGACAAACCATCAATCTTCTGTTACAAGGGTCCACCAAGTTCCAGCCCTGAGCGCCAGTCAACCCTGTACTCAGTCAAGTCAAACCTTAACCACAACATGGGAAGAATCTACTGTATATTTGAGAGAGTTTGTTTGTCTGTGTGTGTGTCTCTCTGTCTGTTCAAATAGGAAGTGCTAGGACCACCAAATTTGGTTGCAGCTTCCTTTTACTATAACTTAAAGCAAGATCAGAGGCTGGTTGTGCCAGGACAATGGGATGTGCCTGGAATGCGAAGGGTCCGTTGGTAGGGACAGTTATACTGTATAATGGCTGTAGGGGGCAGCAAGGAGCCAGAAATGGGGACCAGGACAGCTATAACCCCATTGGGCCAGCAGAGGGCAGTGGTGGAAAAAGAGACAGCTATCTACTATATATTTGAGAGAGTTTGATTGTGTGTCTGTCTGTCCCCCAGCTGTGGTACATGAACCCCCTCCCCCAGCTCTCCCCACTGCAGCTGCAGAGGCCATGGACAGGCACTTCTCACCTGACCCCCGCTGCAGTGAGAGAGGGCTGGGGCTCTCCTCTCTCCTTCGGGCAGCCTGCACCTCTCGTCTCCATCCCCACCCCAGAGCAATGATTTAAATGAGGGGAAAACAAATAATAGAATCTCCATCCCTAGAGGTGTTTAAATCCCGGCTTGACACAGCCCTGGCTGGGCTGATTGAGTTGGGGTTGGCCCTACTTTGGGCAGGGGGCTGGATTTGATGACTCCTGAGGTCTCCTCCAACCTTTGAATTCTCTGAGTCTATGATATTTGAGTTAAGGACCCAGACAATGCCAGGGAAAACTTTTAGTCCAAAATAAAAAGTAATAACACTGATTTTTTTTTAAATACAATCATTTCAATGAAGCATGTACATTTTCCTTAAAAAAACCGTAATTCAGTTAAAGACCCGAGCAATGCCAGGTAAATCTGCTACCAATAAATATAAATAGCAACTTATATTTGCATGCCAGACTCCTTCCCAGGTGTGCCTTCCATACTAGTCCGGTAGGAATCACTTCACCCAGCACTAGAGTACCGCTTTGGGGTGGCATGACTTAACACTGCCCTGCATCACCAGACAGAGGTTTAGGACAGTGAGCGGAGAAGACCATATGCAGGTGAAATGCTCAGGACAATCCAGAGTAAGAAAGTAATCACCCACATTTGAAACTGGCCAGGACTCAGGGGCTGTCACCCCAACACCTTGGAAAAGGATGTGTAATGACCCTGATTGGTTGGGGGACTCAGTTTCACAGCTCAGGTGAAAAATGGTACCCTTATACAAAATGAGACCAATACTGATTCCAGGTTCAAAAAAGGGCAACAAAAATGATCAGAGGTTTGGAAGGGGTCCTATATGAAGAGAGATTAAAAAGAATTGGACTTTTCAGCTTCAAAAGAGGAGACTAAGGAGGGATATAACAGAGGTCTATAAAATCATGATTGCTATGGAAAAAGTGAATAAGGAAAAGTTATTTACTTATTCCCACAATATAAGAGCTAGGGGTCACCAAATGAAATTAATAGGCAGCAGGTTTAAAACAAACAAAAGGAAATTTGTCTTCACTAAGTGGACAGTCAACCTGTGGAACTCCTTGCTAGAGGATGTGGTAAAGACTAGAACCTTAACAGGATTCAAAAAAAAGCTAGATAGATTCATGGAGGTTAGGTCCATCAATGGCTATTAGCCAAGATGGGTGGGAATGGTGTCCCTAGCCTCTGTTTCACTGGAGGTGGGTGACAGGGGAGGGATCGCGTGAGGATTACGTGTTGTGATCCCTCCCTCTGGAGCATCTGGCATTGGTCACTGTCAGAAAACAGGATGCTGGGCTAGATGGACCTTTGGTCTGACCCAGTCTGGCAGTTCTTATGAGGATGTGGAGGAAGGTAAGTGCATAAGAATAATTCACCAGCTGGTGACTGGATTTTCATTGGCAGTCTCCCCCGCGAGCACCGAAGGCTTGGAAACTGAAGATGGACAGAGCCTGCTTTGTGACGCACTCATTAAATAACATATCACACACACACGCGCACACAGACACACACCCACACACCCCTGTTAGAGTCACTGGTGCGAAGCCTCAAAGCACCTGCCTCTGGGCAAAACTTTTAGGTCAGCTGTGAATGGAGTTCAGTAACTCTGCTCCTCGTTACACATTCAACGAAAGGTTTGAGCTGTTTTCATGTGGCGGCAAATGAGGGGCATTTACTGCCTGAGCTACAACAACTAGCTCCCATTACCCAATTTATGAGGCAAACTTCTGCACACTCATCTGCTTGGCAAATTGGGAGCAGTCACTGGCTCCTGAATGTCCACACGCACAGACACTGCCAGCTGGGAATGGGTCCGGGCTCAGGGGCGTTTTGTTAGCTGCAGACTGCAAAAGCATGTGCAGAGCTACACTGCTAGCCAGCAGTCCACAGTCAAACGTTTGTTTCTCCAAATGCTCCTGGAAAAAGGGCAAAGCAAATTGCTTCATCGTGTATTTGTGATAACAGTGAGGAAGGAAACACTATTTCAACATGACGCCCTGGTAAGGAGGGGAAGGGGAAAACAGGCTGAATAATTAGGGCCTGGGGGAGGAATGCAGTTCTGGGGCTGGAGGGCCAGCAGGGAATAGGCACTGCAAGGCAAAGGGCCAGGTTTCCTGGTAGTGGAAGGATGTCACTTGTTCTTTTGGGGACTGACTGGTGCAGTGAGCAGAGTCCCTTGACTGTAATGGGCTTTGGATCAGGCTCTCAAAGTGTAGTGCTGGTGAAAGACACAGGAGGGAGTCTATGGAGACGGATGCTTTCTATAGCGGCCCAGGACCTGGCCAGAACACAGAAGGGAATTCTGAAATTAAAGAAAAAATCATTCCAAAGCAGAATCATAGAATCACAGACTCCCTGGGTCGGAAGAGACCTCAGGAGTCATCGGGGCCATTTGTTGGATAACCCCCCTTTTTTGCAAGATCCTGTAAACCTCAATTTTTCAGGAATAAGGAAGGGATCTTGCGAAAAAGGGGTTTTTCCCGACAACTGGCCCCGTCTACACAGGGCTTTTTAGCGGCAAAACCTCTTCTGCAAAAAGAATCGGAAGAAGATATGCAAATGAGCCTGCCATTTGCATATCCTCTTCCACACAAAAAACCGCAGTGTAGACATAGTCTTACACTGATGCAGAGCGGCTGTGAAACATCGTCATTCTGCTCTGACAGCGTCTACCTTTGCGTTGCACGGCGGGAGGTTATGACACTAGGCTGAAGACAATAGTGCAGGCAGTGCAGAGATACCAACCTGTCAGTGGGGCCGGGAGGCAAACGCAGTCAATGCTCGCCACGTGCATTATGGTCTTTCGGGGGAAGGCTGCAATGGCATTACACAAAGCTGCACTAAGACACAGAGAGCCACTTCAGGGCAAATAGCACTGTCAGAGAGGAACGAAGAACCCAATCCGCTACGATGACCTAGACCCAGGAATACCGCAGTTGGCATGCCCTCGGGCACCAAGACAGCCGTGCAACAAAACAAAACAGTGCAAAAATAACCGGCCTCTTGTGTGTTGCCTTGGGCACATTTTGGGCTGAAGGTCTGTTCCCGCTCCCTTTTAGGCAGCTTTAAATAGAGCCATATTGCAAATTATCATGCTCCACTCTCCTCCCCAGCCACTTGCAGGTGCTGTTCCTATTCAGGAGCAAATGGCTAGTCTAGGATCCCTATGTAGAAAAATGGTCTCTCTCCCACGTGTTAGTTATTGGGAGCTGCGTGAAGCTCTCAGCCTGCTCAGTCAAAGAGCCTGTTTCTCTGTTAACTGTCTCTCTCGACAAATGGGAAGTGTAGTTAATGTTCACTCCGGATGAAGCCAACATGTTTCTCCTGCTGTTTTACACTTTCTTCTTAGTAGGGATTTGTCGTCTCCGGCTGTTCGAATACCTGCGCGTTCCCAGGCTTTTAATGTCAAGAGACGGTACCGAACGCGATGACAAAGAGCAAGAGATGGAGGAGCCTGAGAAAATAGATCGCTTTAATGGATGGAGCGCTGCTACTTTGCACCCTGCCTAATGCTAACCAATCGAGCCCAGCCACAGTGAGATATCACGCAGACAGGACAGAAGCAAGCAGCCAATGCACTTCATTGACTCGGCATTGTTTTTATTGGAGCACCTTTAATATTCTCCCGCTCCGAGGGGCAGCCCTTCCTGCCACCATCAGCCGCCTGGCTCCAGCATCCTCGCAGCGCATGATTATAATAAACATTTCAACTGATGAAGTGCCCCCCGAGTCTTTATTTCCCTTGCGCTTTCTCGCTTCTGCAACGGGATTTTCCTATGAATCAGACAACTCAGAAATGGATGTAGATGCTTACCCATGTGAAAATGCTCTGCCTGAAGCACCAGCTTCACACTGGGCTGATGTATTAATCCTTCTCCCTTGGACAGCCATAATCACTCTCTGTCATTGCCCGAGCTGCAACTCAGCACTTCTGCACTCGCCGCTTGCTGCCTTTCAGCAAGTTTTGGGTTTAGCCCCCAAAGCCTCTCGGGGCTTCATCCTGATCTCCCCCACGCTGGTGTAAATCAAAAGTGAAGTGACTCAAATGGGAGTAAGAGAGAGCAGAATCAAGCCTGCAAAATACCCCCATTTCCCTGTGGTTTTGGAGTGTTTACAGTTCTGAAATCAGACCCCTCGCATTTGTTTGATACTGGCCGGCCTCCAGGCAGCAGATTCTCTGCTCCAGCTGAGCTTTGCTTAGTGTGGTACCAGGGATGAAGCAAAAATGCTGTTAAATTACCAGGAAGCTGCCTGTCTTTATGTGCTGGGTTTGTACAGAGCCTAACACTATGGGGTGTTGCTCCATGACTGGACTCGTAGGTGCACACTGGACAATGATAGTGCATTTGCTGCTAATCATAATAATTAATAATAATAATAATAATAATAAACAAACACCCCTGCTCCTGGGATCAGCAGCCAGCTGCGTAGAACAGCCTTCAGTCTGCCACAACTTATGCCAGGCTGCCCGTCACCCCAAAGGGGGCATTCTGACAGTGTCCGGGGTGACAGGTCCTTTAAGAGGGAGCAGGTCCGGTGCACCTGTGAATGGTTACCCGGTTACCCAAGTGGGCTTAAGGGAAGGCACCTGGGCCTTGTGAAGGGCCCAAGCGCAGCAGGGGCGGATGACTGCCCTTTCACCTTTCTCAGACTCGGGAGGGGAAGAGGCTGCTCCGGGAGGTTGTGGCAGAGACTCAGGCCCGCCCCTGCCAAAATGCAAAGTGTGCCGCCACACAGGGCACCGCAACATTTGTGGTACCTACTGGGTGTGCGGGACCTAGGACACCCTCCTCCGCTCCACCCACCTCTCCTCCCCCCGAGCAGTGAGGCCCAGGGGCCCCTGCACTTACTGGCGGCAGCAGGAAGCAAAGCGAGCCGGACCCAGTCCGCACTGCTGGCTCCCAGCATCGCTCTGCTTCCTGCCACTGGTGGGCCCAGCGGGCACTTCCCTCCCCTTCCCCCCAAGCCTCCTCCTCCGAGCACCATGGCTGGGAGCTGTGGGAGCAGAGCAGGCTGGGGCCGGGTCGCTCCGCTTCCCACTGCCATGAGTGCGGGATGGGGCCGAACCCTGCTGCTTCCCCACCCTACTCCTGTCCCCCAGAGCCAGGACCCTGAGTGCAGCCCCCCCCTGCAGAGGGGCTGCCCCCTCCCCCCATGGAGGTTATGTGCAGGGTCCCAAAACTTCTAGGGATGATCCTGCAGCGACCCCAGAGACCAGGAGGTTCCTTCAGGAGAGCTGGAGGAACCAGCAGAGGGGCAGGAGCAGAGCAGAGGAGGTTTTGCCTGCAGGGCTCAGACAGAGTTAAAGGTTGAATTCTTAGCAAAGAGGCTGAACTCTGAGGCTGACTGCTTGGCGAAGAGCACACCAGGGCAGGAGAAGAGCTCCAGGCCTGGTGGGAGACGCCAGCGCTGGGGATGAGCTTTTGTCTGGCAGTGACGGACTTTGTCTTGGGACTTTGAGGATGGATTTGATCTGTTTGTTATTAAACCAGCCCAGGCAGGAGAGGTGTTAGCCTGGCTGGAGTTCATGAAGGGTTCCCGAGGGAAGGGGAAACTGAGACCGGCCTCTGCAGAGCCGGTCAGGGCCAGTAGGGGGTGCTACAAAATGAGCATGTCCTCTTCCAAGCAGCCAAAGACTGCAGGGCAGAGGGAAACCGTAGCCATATATATATCTATAAAACCGTGTGGGTGGGTGTGTAAAGGACAGTGAAATCAAATGAAAGGCTTGGCAGGAAGGGGGAGTCATTTTCTTGGAAGCAGTCTGGTTTGACAGATCTGGATGTTACCAGCGGCTGAGGGGTAGTGCGGTACAGTTGCATGCTCTCTCTTTGGGGAAAGCACAGCACTTGGTACACTAAAAGTTTCTAGTCCCCTGACCATAGAGCTACTTTAGTGTCAGGACATGGAGCAATTTGCCTCTCCATTCAGCCGTGCAATCCATTATTCCTGGCTTTTGGCGAAGGGATTCCTCCGAGAAAGAAATGAGAGAACAAAGCACAGTAATTACAATGGCAATTAGGGAAGGGTGGGCTGAATATTACATTTGCTAATAGCGTGAACATGGGCACTTTTAGCCAGTGAAATATTGCCTGAGAGTCATCCTGGGTGAGTGAAGGGACTTCTCTACTTCAGAGCAGGCTGCTGCATCCCAGACCCAGGCAGGCAGGGGGAGAGAGGTAAGGAAGGGATGGGGACAGGTAACATATGGATCTGTCATGACCCAGGAGAAATTCACCTGCCCTGCCTTCAGACACACAGCATCCTAAAACCTGTCTGGAAGAGAACTTGAGAGGTCATCTAATCCAGTCTCCTGTACTAAGTATTATCTAGACCAGGTGTCTGTCCAACCTGCTCTTAAAAATCTCCAGTGATGGAGATTCAACAACCTCCCTGGGCAACGTATTCGTGTTTCACCACCCTGACAGGAAGGAAGTTTTTCCTAATGTCCAATCTAAACCTCCTTCACTGCCATTTAAACCCATTGCTCCTTGTCTTGTCCTCAGAGGCTGACGAGATCAATTTTTCTTCTTCTGTCTTGTAACAACCTTTTATGTATTTGGAAACTGTCGTCATGTCCCTTCTCTGTCTTCTCCAGATTGAATAAACCCAATTCTTTCAATCTCCCCGCAGAGCTTCCCTTTTGTGCTTTTGCACAATACATCCTTCACTGATAGACTCCTCATCCCTCCCCTGCTCCAGAATTGAAGTATGCGTGGAATTCATGGACTTGCTTTGCTCCCCAGTGACTTTATTACTCATTGCTTTGTTCCTGCGTCTGCTCCCTGCTGCATGAACTAGCTGTGCCCAAGATCCCTATTAAATGTTAGTTTTCTGTGTTTCAAAACTTGTCTCCTAGCTCTTTTAACCCTTTTGTCCATGCAAATAAAAATAGCTCTGCCCAATTAAGTGGGCCCATTCAGATTTTAAAAGCATCCATTAGGGTTTTAATGTAAAGCTTTTGTAGCATTCTTATGTTTTGCATCTTCCATCTCAAGATCTCAGAGGGGGCGTCCTCACTGCGCCTGTAGCTCAAAATAAGCTACGCAATTTGAGCTATGCAAATTGCATAGTTTATTTTGAGTTAATTTCTAAATAGCTTATTTAAAAATTTAGTGCTGTCTACACAGCACCAAATTTCAAAATAGAATGCTATTCCGAAATGTCCCTTAAACCTCATGGAACAAAGTTTACAGGGACGTCGGAATAGCACGCCCGTTATTTCGAAATAACGGGCGCACTGTCAAGCCACGGAATAGCTATTTTGGGATACCGGAAGTATCCCAACATAGCACCGCAGTGTAGACCAACCCAGAATGTTCTCTCTGGGAGGCAAATCTGGTCTCATATGATTTTCCCAACATTATACAAGATGCCTTGGAACCTTGGAATGAAATTCTGGCCCCAGTGAAGGATTCAGCACAATTCCTATTGACGTCAATGGAGCCAAGACTTCACACCCGATCTTCCGACTCCCAGCACTGAGCGCCAATGGTAAGTTAAGGACACCAGAGTTACAAACTGACTAGTCAACCACACATAATAGAACCAGACATACTCAAATAGGCAGCACCAGAGACAAAAAAGAAAACAAATACAGAACAACACCGAGTTAAACATAAACTCTAAAAATAAAGGGAAAGCAGCATTTTCCTTCTACGCAGTAAAGTTTCAAAGCTGTATTAAGTCAATGTTCAGCTGTAAAAGGACCATAACATTTTATTCAGAGTTACAAACAACTTCCATTCCCGAGATGTTTGTAACTTTGAGGTTCTACAGTAAAATAAAGAAAATCAATAAAGGTTGAACCTCTCTAGCCTGGCTCCCTGGGGAGCTGACTGGTACTGAACCAGAGAATTTGCCAAACCACTGGAGGTCAATATTGTCTGGTGGCATTACCAACACTTCTGCTGCCTACAGGGCTCTTAGAAGACAGTTTTGGAGCTAAATAACAGCACAGAATACTGAGCTACGTCTACACTGGCAGCTTCTTGGGCAAGAACTCTTCCACAAGAGAGCGTCTACACTGGCATGTGCTTTTGCGCAAGAGCATCCATGGCAGTGTAGACGCTCTCTTGCGCAAGAAAGCTCTGATGGCCATTTTAACCATAGGGCTTTCTTGCGCAAGAAATTCATGTTGCCTGTCTACACTGGCCTCTTCTGGAAGAGCTCTTGCGCAAGAGGGTTTCTTCCTGAGTGGAAGCGTCAAGAAGCCCTGATTTTCTACAGTACAACATCAGTTTACTTGCACAAGAACGCGCGGCCAGTGTAGGCAGGCGGCATGTTTTTGCGCAAGAGCGGCCGTTTTCGTGCAAGAACACATCAGTATAGACACAGCCTGAGAGCCAGGGCTGGTGGCTGTAAACAAACTTTATGGGACTGTGGGAAACCTGGCCACACCGATGATAAGCGGACATCCAACTAACTAAAATCATGTCGGGCCCTGGATGTTGCTGGACTAGAGGGTGCCAGACTAGAGAGGTTCAATGTGTAATAAATTAATTAACTACTTGTATTATTTTGTGAAAACTGAAAGCCTCTAGGAAAAATCTTTCCCACTGCTCGGTTTCTACACTGGGCTGAGTGGGCAGGTTTGGAGCACTGCCTGTGCATCTAGTCATGTACTCCATTTCAGAGCACCAGGGCCTGATCCTGTAAATCACAGAGCACCCCTTGTTACTCACTGACCCCGATGCTCATTGACTTCAGTAGGAGCTGAGGGTGCTCAGGAATGGGATCAAATCAAATGCATTTCCATTTGGAGAGGGTCTCTTCCTATGAGTCTGCCTTAGCCCCCTCCAAGTTTGCGGATGATACCAAACTGTTTAGGATAGTCAAGACAGAAGCAGACTGTGAGGGACTCCAAGAAGATCTCACCAAACTGAGTGATTGGGCAACAAAATGGCAAATGAAATTTAATGTGGATAAGTGTAAAGTAATGCACATCGGGAAAAATAACCCCAACTATACGTACAGTATGATGGGGGCTAATTTGGCTACGACAAATCAGGAAAGAGATCTTGGAGTGGTCGTGGACAGTTCTCTGAAAACTTCCACACAGTGTGCAGCGGCGGTCAAAAAGGCAAATAGGATGCTAGGAATTATTAAGAAAGGGATTGAAAATAAGACACAGAATATCTTACTGCCCCTGTATAAAACTACGGTACATCTTGAATACTGTGTACAGGTGTGGTCTCCTCATCTCAAAAAAGATATTTTGGCCGTGGAAAGGGTTCAGAAAAGGGCAGCTAAAATGATTAGGGAATTGGAATGGGTCCCATATGAAGAGAGGTTAAAGCGACTGGGACTTTTCAGTTTAGAAAAGAGGAGACTAAGGGGGAATATGATAGAGGTATATAAAATCATGAGTGGTGTGGAGAGGGAGAATAAAGAAAAGTTATTTATTAGTTCCCATAATAGAAGAACTAGAGGACACCAAATGAAGTTAATGGGTAGCAGGTTTAAAACTAATCAAAGAAAGTTCTTCTTCAGAGAGCGTGTAGTCAACCTGTGGAACTCCTTGCCAGAGGAGGCTGTGAAGGCTAGGACCATAACAGAGTTTAAAGGGAAGCTAGATAATTTCATGGCAGTTAGGTCCATAAAAGGCTATTAGCCAGGAGATAGAAATGGTGTCCCTGGCCTCTGTTTGTCAGAGACTGGAGAAGGATGGCCGGAGACAAATTGCTTGATCATTGTCTTCGGTCCACCCTCTCTGGGGCACCTAGTGCTGGCCACTGTCAGCAGACAGGCTACTAGGCTAGATGGACCTTGGTCTGACCCAGTACAGCCGTTCTTATGTTCTTATGTTCATTAGCCGCTGGTAAGGGCTTTGTTGGAATTCGAAATCAGTCGGCTTCCCTTCTCCACTCTCTTCCGATCTCCGTGAAGCCAAGCCACACTTCTCACCACGCCAATTAGCTTTGTTATTAGGAAATGGCTCCTAGGAAAAAGCGATGCGAATTTCCTACATACTCCATCCCAAATTCCCTGCTTGGGATGACATACCGGTTATCCTTCTGATATATTATGACTTCAGGAAGAAAACAACCCACACTTCGAAAAGTCACTGTCAGATGCCTGCACTGTTACATCATTATTTTCCTCACACCAGACTAACTAGTCCTTGTCATGTCACGGAAGGATGTTCCCTGATTTGATCTAATAGGAGTACAATTTGTCTCATGGGTCAGCAAAATAAGTTTAGAGGAACCTACAATCTCATGTTCACAAGGAGCGTCGCAATGTGCAATGTCACATTTGATAAAAAAGATAAATGCTCAGCCAAAGCCATTAGCAGAGGACCACTGTGATTCCTTTAAAGGGACGGTGCTGTGCTAAAAATACGGGGTCCTGCTGCCCCCTGCTGGGAGTTGTCATTTACACCTGTGCTAAGTGGGTGTGGCACCACTGCCCAGTCAGCATGCTGCACTCACTCACTGATGGTGAACGTTTCACTGGTGTCAGTGGTGTGTTCACATGGATCCCCTCCTGCACACACTAGTACCGTTTTCGTACACAGAGCGGTGATTCTTCAATCATGTGTGCAAATGAAAATCTGTCTATATGAGGCCTACTCTGCAATGACGATTTGCACCAGCATACTATGTCCATTAGGGTTGTGAGGAAAAAACTCACACCCCCTGACGAACATAACTGTGCAAGTACTAACCCCCCAGTGTCAGTACAGACTCAGCCATGAGGTCTTCCATCGACACAGTTACCTTCGTTTGGGGAGGTGGTGTTCCTATACCTGACAAAATGAGGGTTGGGTTATGTAGTTGAGTCCACCCCACGGGGGTGGACATCACATGGGCATTACGCTGATCTGGAGTCCCTGTCCTGAATCCTCCGTGGAGAGGGATTCCATACTGGCTTGATACCCTGCCCGATGTCCTCCCCGATAAACGAGGTAGCAAGTGAGTAAAGTTCATGTTGTATCTATCTATAGACTTGACTATAAAAATAACAGCGAAGGCCCTGATCCCATAATGATACTGTCACAGATCCACAGGGCATGCTAGGTACCTGACTCTTATACCGTCTCTCTGGGAGTGTACCCAAGCATCACTCCATTTTTTGCAGGAAGAAGCCCTGTGACTCTACAACCCCAAGACTAGGCTTGGCTTCTGGACCTCTGTTGCTCACTGTGGCTCCTTCAGTGAGCCCAAAAGAGTTTGAATTCCTGTTGGAAACATGGCCCCTGTGGGTACAGGCACGGACTTTTATTTTTCCCGATGATGCTCCACCCTCACTCTGACCTGAAGCCCCGCCCCCATTATGCTTCTTCCCCCGATGCCTTGTCTTCACTCTGCCTCCTCCTGCCCCTACTCCACCTCCTCCCCTGAGGCCCTCCACTTGCTGCTTCCCGCCTTCTCCCGAGCAACTCCCACATCCCTTCCAAAGCACTGTAGCTGGTGAGTGATGAGCACCCCTCTTTTTGTCTCACGGGTGCTTACACCCTGCAGCAATTTCAGAGTTGGTGCCAATGCCTGCAGAAGTTCTAGTGCCAGCTGATGTGTGCAGAGACACAGGGCAGCCTTTTCAAATGAGACAGCAGTTATTAGTGAAGTAGAATACATGGGGGGGGGGGGTTAATGTTAGAGTGGAGCATCCGAGCTTTCATTTGCACCTTGCTAGCAGCCCAGCCTACTTCTGGTTCAAAGCATCCAGAAGGCCATCCCTCCCCTTGCACTGGACAGCAGCTCTTGGCACAAGGTCCTGACGCCTCCTTCTTCATGTCAAATACTCTGCCCTTTGTCTGCTCGTTATTAAAAATTAGTGTCCAATCCTGGATCTTCCATTTTATCCCCAAGGTAATACCCCGTTCGTGTGTTGTATGCTGTGTCAGTAGTAGCAGCCGTGTGGGTCCCAGGATATTAGAGAGACAAGGCAGGGGAGGTAATATCTTTATTGGACCAACCCCTGTGGGTGAGAGAGACAAGCTTTCAAGCTACACAGAGCTCTGCTTCAGGTCTGGGAAAGGAACTCCCAGGATCAGAGCAAACTGCAAGGTGGAGCAAATTGTTTAGCATGAGTAATTAGCTTATATTGTAAGGGACTGTGGTGTGGTGAACTAGGTCCAGAGGCCGCCTGCTAGAAGCCTGGAGGCCTTGCTACACCCCACCAGTATTCCCTGTGTGGGGGAAATCTCGCTCCCCTGGGGTACAGAGTCCCCAGAAGGGTCTGAGGCTGGAGGTCAAAGCAGTGAGGCAGGAGAGAAATCTAGAAGGAAAACTTTATTATGCATGCATGCATTCTGACAGCTATCAGAGGGAGAGCAGCAGCAGCCCTGAGAGACAGGTTCAGGGATCCTTTATACAGTATGTTCAGACAGTTTAGTTGTTGATTGTTTTCTTTAACATAGCAAAGTCTCAGCAGAAGTACTCTGAGAAGTTTCTGTTCACACCAGAAGTGCGTTTTACAGCACAAAGGCACATGAGAACCTGAGCGAGGAGTCTAGATGGCAAACTGTGACAAAGATAAGAGTTTACATGACAATTTGTGACAGACTAGGCGTCTCCATGAACTTGAGATTGGAGGCATTGTAAGGGTCTCGATTAGAGTTAAGGTGATTTATGTTACAGAGAGAGAGAGGCCTGGAAAACTTTTAACCCTTGCAGCAGTTTTTTTAGAGAGTTTTGATTTCCTGCACGGTCCCCCCTTAGACACAATTGGAGTTATTTGATTTTTCTCCCACACCTGTAAGCTGTGTGCTCGTGTGGCCACTCAGGAGAGATTCCAATGCCGCCCTACGACTTGGTTTGTGTTTTTACTGGTGGTGCACATTCGCGCATGCCTTGGTGCACATAAAAAAGAATTCCTCCCCCCGGATGTTAAAAATCCACACGTGGATAGAAAACAGTGGAGGGAACATTGCACCCCACCCCAGAAAAGGACAGTAGAGAGGTCCTCCAGTTTTCCTAGAGTGGCTGTATGTGAAGCAGCCAATCGGGGGCCAGAAGGGTAGTATAAGAAGAGCTACAGGGCCAGAGTGAGTTTGATTCCTTGCCATAGAGGTGTCTAGACCTCACTGAGCACCGTATTCCCATGGTTATCACAGGCTGTTGCACTTTACATCATTTGCCTGACTGGGAGGGGGACTTGTTTGCTCAGGGGGAGGGAGGGAGATGGAGCACTGTGCACAGTGCTTGGCTGCAGAGTTTGAGCAGCCAGACAATAGAGCTGACAGAGGGGCACAGTGACTGGTCTGTGACATTGTTACACGGTGACTAAAAGCACAGAACCATTCTAAAAGTGTGCCTGTATCCACTGGAAAGCAGTGCAATAAAACATCCCTCCCCCAGTGGTATGGGAGGGGCTGGCAAAGTGTTACAACTGATGGATGTGTGTAGGTGCAGGCAGAAAATACAGACTCCAAGACAAGCAAAAGGAATGTGAGGGGGCAGGGGAGGGGCACTGCTGGACACAGAATTTGAATTAAACCAGAGACAGAACAATTCCTACAAAACCAAAGGAAGAGATCCAGAGATGGGAGAGCCCTTCCTCTCTTGTCTTTTCTCTTCCAGCATCTGAAGAAGCGAGTTGTATTTCACAAAAGCTTGAGCACCACCAGATTCCTTGGTGTTTTTGCTGAAACAGCCTAACACAGCTCCCTCTCCGAAACAGCCGTTCATGAAATTCTGTCCCCGAGTTCCAGTTCCAGTTCCTATTTGTGAAATCATCTCAGTCCTAAAGACTGCTCTGAACATAAGAAAGTCCCTGGTCATTTTACATGGCCCAGTGACAACTACACAAAATTGGCAAAATATAAAATTGGCAGAAAATAAGCCCCAGGGTCCATGAGCAGCCCTTTAGTAAACACACCAGCTTCACAACCAGCCCTTATAGAAGATGTGTGCAACAGATGAAATAAATTAAGGAGACAGATAACAGTGGCAAACTTTATAGGTCCTTATTGTAAATAGCCAGTGAAAAATGTATTTAAAAAATTATGAAAAAATGCCTTGTCAGTATGCTGTTAAGTCAGCTAGAATATTTCCTCCCCAGATAGCACAGCTATCTATTTTGTTATGGCTCTGCCTAACCAAAATCCTATAAGAAATATCCCCAGTTGTTCAATAAATAATAACGTTATAGAATTTAAAATAAGAGACTGGATTATTAAAGTTACAAATCTTTGTGGTCTTTATATGTTTAATAAAACATTTATCTATTAATAATAGATGCTGTTTCTCCCCTACTTATTCTTTAAATGAAAAACAAAATGACCAGTGAAAAGTCACCAATATTTCTTCATCGTCCCAAGCCAAGCCTGACAAAACTGCTGTTGCATTGACAAATGGTGCATCATTTACAAAGGTTTAAAATTTTTAACAGCGCTACGTAAATTGAAGACTCAGTGTTTAGCCTTGAAGGCATGCAACAGGAAAAAGTAATCTGGCGCGTCCGTGGAGATAAATGTTATAACTCCATAGCCCTTTGCGCATTGTTAATGGAACAGTTTGGCTCACATGAAACACAATACACACATCAATACAGCATTAAACTTTAACGTACACCATACCAGGAGACCTCCAGGCAGTTGTACCTTTAATGTTTGTTAGCTGAAGTGATCCTAATGGAATAATAATGTATTATGAAGAGGGTGACAATTTTTAAATGGCAGAATAAAAAAAAAAAGTAGACGTAAAAAAAATTGCAGGAAAGTGATGGAAATCATGCTGGCAGAAAAAGTCACAGCGTTATTCCTGTGAGACAGGGAAAGCTGATAGTGCTCTCCAAAGCTCCGGCAGCTGTTTGTTGAACTTGTTGGGCCAAATTTTCAGCAGGCTTCTGTTTTCACACAAACTAGGCGAGAGTGTTGTACTGAACACAGAAACTCCCCTGCATATGGCCATAAGAACATAAGAACGGCCAGACTGGTCCATCTACCCCAGTGTCATGTCTGCCAACAGTGGCCAATGCCAGATGTCCCAGAGGGAGAGAACACAACAGGGAATCCTCACGTGATCACTCCCCTGTCACCCACCTCCAGACAAACAGAGGCTAGGGACACCATTGCTGCCCACCCTGGCTACTAGCCATTGATGGACCTAATGAATTTGACCTCCATGAATGGACCTCCATTGATCCATTGGAGCCACTGATGGACCTCCATGAATTTATCGAGCTGGTTTTTTTAACTCTGTAACTAATTGCATATGCCACTTGGGCTAAATCCTGACTGCTCCAGTCTTAGTTTTTTCTTTCGTTAATCGGGCCTCGTTCCTTGTGACTTCAATAAGAATGTTGCCTAATTAAGGACCTCGGCATTTAGCCAGTGTAATTGGGGTATTTGGGGAGCACGCGCTCACTTTGCATGTGCAAACATGAGGTTTTGCAGAGGCACACGGAGACATTGTCAAATATCGAGAGTGCCATTAATCATAAATACTACCACAGCAGCACGGTAAATCTGAATGTCCGGATGCTTTTGAAGGGACCCCCAAATCTTTGTATTTATCATCATTACTGTTATTATTTCACCTGGAGTGTTGACTTTGACTACATCTTGACCAAGACATTTGGACCTTGTCAACAAAATAACGAGCTAGCATTTTTCATTCACAGAGCTCACAGTAAGCACCATTGTTCCCAATGGTGGGGTAATTTGAGGCACATAGATGTCAAGTGATATGCACAAGGCACTGGAATAAATCAGTGGGGAAAGTCAAGCATTGTATGAAAATGTCTTGACTCCCAGTCCAGTGCGTTGTCCATTGGACCATGTCTAAGATCTAGGGAAAATGTATTAAATTTAAATAATGGAGATTGCCTATCTCCTAGAACTGGAAGGGACCTCGAAAGGTCATCGAGTCCAGTCCCCTGCCTTCACAGCAGGACCAAGTACCATCCCTGACAAATTTTTGCCCAAATCCCTAAATGGCCTCCACAAGGATTGAACTCACAACCCTGGGTTTAGCAGGCCAACGCTCAAAAAGTATTGTGTAGATTAAACTGTAAAATCATTCTTACTTTCCATATCTCTAACTGCAGTGATTCTTTATTACAGTTTGCATTGCGGAGATGCAGCACTGACGTTCAGTGGACTTACTGGGAAGACGCATTGTACAGGTTCAACCGCTCTAATCCGGCACTCTCTGGTCCAGCAACATCTGTGGTCCAGCATGATGGTAGTTATCTATATGTCCACTTAAAATGGGTGTAGCCAAGATTCCCACTGAACTATAAGGCTTGTTTACAGCCACCAGCCCTGGCTCTCAGTGTTCTGTGGTGTTATTTAGCTCTGATTTACCCCTCAATGTTTTTTAAGAGCCCAGGAAGCAGGGGAAGTGTTGGGGATGCTGCAAGACAATATTGACCTCCTCTGGTCTGGCAAATTCTCTGGTTTGGAACCGGTCAGGTCCCGAGGGTGCTGGACTAGAGAGGTTTGACCTGTACCTTCAAGTCATCCATCCGTCATCCTGAAATCCCATTATTTTGGGGCAAGTTGATGTGATGGTTAATGATCCATCTTCTGGGGTTCTCTGGTGACAAAAGTCATCACCTACACTAAGCCACTGAACAGGGACAGGAAGCTTCAGGGGGTAGCCGAGTGAGTCTGTACAGGACAAAGTTAAAAAACAACCAATGGTCTGGTAGCACTTTAAAGACTAACAAAACATGTAGATGGCATCATGAGCTTTCATGGGCACAGCCCACTTCTGCAGATGACCGGTCTCAGCATCAGCCTGGCTGGAGAGCTCAACGACATGGAGTCGTGTGCTTCTTTCCTTTCAGTGAAAGTGTTACGTGAATGACCCTGGGCTTTCAGTCCCGTAAGGGAGCAGTCAGCTGCCAGGAGGACACAAACAAAAACCAACATTTCCCTATAACGTTTTTCATTAAAAAATCCAATTTGGAGTTTTATGAAAACTGAATATTTTACTGAAAGTAGTTTTCAGAACCTGAATTTATTTTCAGTTTTCCCTTTTGGATTTTGGTCAAAAAAACAGAAAAAGTATTTTGGGAATTGACACATGCGCGCACACACATACACCTAGAAGTCTTGCCCACCGTTGCCTGGGGTCCTTCAGGGTAGGGGGTGGCAGTAAGGGGGGAGAGATTGCAGGAATCAGGGCAGGACTTTGGAGATGTGGGGGACCGGGGCAGGAGTCTGAGGGCATGGGGGTGAGAGAGTGAGGGTTGAGGGGTAAGAAGGGCCTCAGGGCAGGGGGTCCATCTGGAGGGGCTTTCTCCCTCCTCCCCCCAGCCAGTAGGGCCTTTTCTCCCTCCCCCCAACCTCCCCAGCTGGCAGGGGCCTTTTCTCCCTGCCAGGCTGCGTAGTCAGCATGGGGCTTTCTCTCCTTTCCCCCCTAGCTGACATGGGCCTTCTGTCTCCCCCCTCAGCCCCTCCAGCTGACAAGCCCCCCCCCCACAGTGCTGCGGCCACGAGCCAGAGATTGGGGCAGGGGGGCTATGTACTCAGTCTGGTGGCGGTCAAGACGGCAGAGCCCTCAGCCCAGCTGGCCACTCTCTTGGTGATGCGGCTGCCCCCAGTGGCCTCTCTGCAGTATGGTTCTCCCCTGCGGGCTCACTGCCCCCCGTGGCCACTCTCGTATCGTGCCCCTCCTCTTTGTGCCCTTCTTTTTCTTCCCATGTTCTTGGCACAACCAACCCCTGACCTTGTTTTCAGTTAGGAGACTAGGAAGCTGCCTGCCAAATTTGGGGATCCTAGCTCTTACGGCTTAGGAGGGGTTCTTGAACAGCCAGACTCGCAGACAGACACGCACATATACAGACCCACATGTACCTCTGATAAATAATGTGGCACTCTCTAAACGGCTCTAGAGGGGAAGTTCACTGGCCCACAGGGGCCCTCCTGACGGTGTTAGTAGTGGGACGCTCACGCTGACGTGTGGTAGGAAAGGCCGCACTTGGCCACGTCAGGGATGCTGGCAGGGCACGTTCTTCCCATTTGTGCCAATTGCCTCGCCGTTCAGTGAGAGCAGAAAGCAGAGATCCACAGAGTGCTGGATGAAGGGGACCTGAGGCACCTGCCATCCCATGGACAGCTGCAGGCTGGTGGGTGCTTGCAAAATACCACTGCACACAAGTGGTGTGCTAATAAGTAAGAGAGGGAGAGGAGCTGACGAGGAGCATAGCCGAGGAAGGTCGGCAGCATGGCATATTCCCTTTGTGACAGTATACCCCCTCCCCCCGCGTTATGAAAGTGTCTTATGGATACAAATATGCATAACTCGAGGAAGCCTTGGTCAAAATGCCTCATGTAACCTACCAATGTTAATGTTACAGTCTGCCAGATCCATACCTCTTATCCGTGTGCATGTATCATTCTTGTATGTGAAATTAGAAATACGGGCTAGGAGACTGTTCAAGGCGGGAAGGGATGGCTCAGTGGTTTGAGCATTGGCCTGCTAAACCCAGGGTTGTGGGTTCAATCCTTGTGGAGACTGTTTAGGGATGGTACTTGGTCCTGCTGTGAAGGCAGGGGACTGGACTTGATGACCTTTCAAGGTCCCTTCCAGTTGTAGGAGATAGGCAATCTCCATTATATTCATGGTTTTACATATGCAATTGTGAGTCCTCAATGGGGCAATGTCTACGCTACGGGGGTTTTCCCGGAAAAACTTCACCGCGTCCAGGGAATGCGTCTGCTCTTCCGTTTTTTGAGTTTTTTTGCGGACAAGCAGACATGCTCTTTCGGAAGGCCTGTCTTCCTCCTCCCATGAGGAAGAAGGGCTCTTCCGAAAGAGGAGGCTTTTCCAAAATTTGGCCCAGTGTAGACGGGCCAAATTTTGGAAAAGCCTCTTCTGAAAAACTATTGGAAAAAGGTATGCAAAGGGCAGAGCGCATTTTGTGTGCCTTTTTCTGGTAGAGCATTGTAATGTAGAGTTAGCCTGGGCAATCAACTCAGTGATCTGAGAACAGCCTGGTTTTGTCTCTTAAGTTTGAGCAGTGGTTGGTTCTGGAAAGACATGTGATCAAACCAATTTATCCTGCTGTACCAGTTTAACTAGGGAATTTTCCATGCAAGGGGAGGGAGTGTAGAAACAAAAGATGCCCACCTAAAAGGAAGTCTATTTAAGCTGGAAAGCTATCAGGGTATGTCTCCACTAGCCCCCTAGCTCGAACTAAGGAGGCTAATGTAGCATTCGAAGTTGCAAATGGAGCCTGGGATTTAAATATCCTGGGCTTTATTTGCATCTTCCCATCTGGTCGCCATTTTGAAATTTCACTAGTCCGGACTAACTGCTACACGCAGCAGGGAGCCGGTAGTTCAGATTAAAGCCCTAATTCAAACTACCTGGTATTCCTGCTGCAAGGCTGGAGGTTGGTTGGTGTGACACATCCAACAGAGGAGCAAGGAGGTCAGAGTAAAAGATCTTCTCTGACTTGAAGGCCTGCTTAAAATAGGAACAGGTTTAGGGTAAGTTTGCAGTAAGTTTTAGTGAGTTAGAGCTAACTGTGCATTTTCCTTTATTTTAAATTTGTAATTAACTTTGCTCTGTTTATTTTCACATGCAGCCACTGACATCCTACTGTTGCACTTAATAAAATGACTTTTATTTACTATCAAGCCCAGTGTAAATAATGGTTACCTGGGGCAGCAGCAATCAGTGTGTACATCCTCCGTTCATTGTTAAAGGGCCTTTGCCCGAATGAGCTTTCAACGTGTGTAACTCTCACACAGAGAAAGGCGGTTTTATTTGCGGGGGTTAATCCTATTTGGGGGTTGGTTTCCTGGATGCTGTGCCCTAGAACTGCATTTTCCCAGGCTACGTCTAGACCGCAGGCTTCTTTTGGAAGAAGCTTTTCCGGAAGAGATCTTTTAAAAAAACTTCTTCCAAAAGAGAGCGTCCACACTGCCAAAGCACATCGAAAAAGCCATCTCCGATAGCATCCATTCAGTGCGGATGCTATCTTGCAGGTAAGCTGTGATTGCTATGGACGGAGTGGCCACCAGGGCACCTGTGCTTTTTCCTCTTTCCTCTTCTTTCGAAAGAACTCCCTCTTCCCCGTCCACACACGCATTTTTCCAAAAGAGCTCTTTCACAAAAAGGCTTCTTCTTTGTAGAAAGAAGTTTCCCAATATCGGAAAAAACTCTCCGTTCTTTCAATTTTTTTCCGAAAGAATGCAATTGCAGTGTGGACGGAAGTGAAGTTTTTCGGAAAAATAGCAGTTTTTTCAAAAAAACTCTGTAGTGTAGACATAGCCCCAGAGCTGACGTGAGTCAGGGTCTGCAATGCCCTTCAGGAGGTTGGGGGGGGGGGGGGCAGTATCTCAGCTCTGTACCTTGTCTGGGGGAAGCCAGGAGATCTGGCCCAGCAGGACAGAGTGGTGAGGAGCCAGAGAGCAAGAAGGGAAGTGTCAGTGGTTTTATCAGCACACCAGGAAACAGCCCCCAGGAGTCTCCTGAGACTGCCCCCCGTCACACCACTAACTCCTGCTGACCCGAGAGACAACCAAGTAAAGCAGCCCACCCCGGGGCATCATGATCAGCTGAGACAATGGAACCCCAGAATGACTATATACAAGAAACTCCAGATCTCCACAGACCCAGCCATTCACACAGACACACCAAATAATCTGTTCTCTACAGCTGAGCACTGAGCTACTACAGACTTTGCTCTGAAGAGAAAGTCTGGGGAACCCACCTAAACGCACTTAAACCTGCCTTCATGAAACAAGGACACTCCACCGAAGAAGTAGATCACATCAAGGAAAGGGACACCCAAGTATCCCAGGAAAACCTGCTTCAGGACAGGTAAAGAAACCCCCTGACCACAAATCTACCCCCCTGCGTTAGAACCCACTAAGGTAAATCACCTAAACTCTACACAGGACCATGTCCTGACAGTAATTGAGCCTGACTTCCCCTGTCTAGCCTTTAAACAACCCACCATCCTCACCAAGCTGATCCTCAGAAGCAAGCTGCCCACAGCCCAGGGCTGCCCAACTCAAAGTAGCACCACATCCTGCCAGAACAACAGATGGACACCTGCCAATTCATCTCCTCTGCTACCATAATCAATACCCCAACCACACAAGATTTGTGGGGCCTACGCAGCCCTATCAAACCAAATGCCCCAGTAACACCAGTGTAGGTGAAACCAGATAGTTACTCTGCTCTGGAATAAACACTCCTAGAAAACTCACAAAAGACAAAAACACCAGGGCTGTGTCTAGACTGGCCAGTTTTTCCGGAAAATCAGCTGCTTTT
>JANRFK010002932.1:3035863-3045888 GCA_030068395.1 Apalone spinifera | reverse complement strand
GTTAAAAGTATTTCCGCAAAATCATGCCAGTCTAGACGTAGCCAATATGTTTGGCACACTACCTCAGTGAAAGCAAGTGAAAACATTGCTGCTTGAGTGGGAATCACAGCCCAGCTCCAAGTTGAGATGGGCCCTCAGTTCTTTCTCCACCTGGAGGAGCATTTAGCTGTTCTGGGACCCCTCTTGCTTCCATGTGTGTGAACGTAAAATCAGAAAAATATACTGGAACATTACTCTGCATCGTGCTGTTCAGCCATGAGGAGGCACCTTGTGAAACACATCTTATTGAAGCCAGTCTGAGTCATGCATTTGAGAATCAAATAGCAAACACATCTGAAGAGCATAAGCAAGCTTGTGTCCTGTATGTCTGCCCTTAAGAGCAAGTATGTGTGGAATGAGGGCAGAGAAGGTAAGTGATAGATGGATGTTGTAGAAGAACAGGGGACCCAGAGGAGAATGCGGTAAAAGGGCACCTTTATTTCCAATACTCATTCTGTCTCGGATCCTGCCTATCTGAGATGCGAGTGAGCAACAAATGAACCCCAAGTACACCTTTTTAGCTTAGTTAGTATGTAAATACTCTTATCAATTACAGCAGCCTTTAAGCCCTAAGGCTATGTCTACACAGAAGGGTTATTTCGGAATAACATCTTGAAATAACAGAGTGCGCGTCTACACAGCAAGCCCATTATTTTGAAATAATTTTGAAATAACGGGCTTCTTACTCCGACTCCTGTAACCCTCACTGTATGAGTTGTAAGGGAAGTTGGAGGAGGAGTGCTCTGTTTCGAAATAACGGCTGTGTCGACAGCGCCAAAAGTCAAAATAAGCAATTAGCATAGCTCAAGGTTAGCCCCGCTGCGTAGACATGCCCTAATTTAGTAGTGTGAACATCCATCTAATGCATAATCATAACCATGTGATGAATATAATTATACCTCCCCGTTTGCTGTCTACAGCTTTTTAGCTGATGTCGGTAGTTTTCACAACCCAAAACTCCATGAATCAGCAGTGTACAAGGGGTACAGGAGGTGTGACCCTGAATGTATAATTCAGAGTGGATAAGGGAGTAAGGAAGGTAGCATGGCTAACACACAAGCCATTCATTTCAAAGTTACGTCTCGGGTACAGCTGCATGCTATTCTGTTCTGAGCAAGCAGGGAAGGAGAAATCAAAACAAGTCTGTAAACCAACAGAAGCAGAGTCTGCCTGTGCTGTAACCCATTCCCCTGGCTGTAACTACCAAGACCCTTTTGGGGAAAGAGGCCAAAGAGGGACAAGGCCATCAGGCATAGTAGGGGCAGGGACATGGCCCAGATGCCCCATCCCACTTTTTGGGAGCTTTTAGCAGCAGCTCTCAAAGGCTGGTGCATCTCTAAAGGGAAGGGGGCCAGCATTCCATGCCATTTGGGAGGGTTTGTCTCCCCAGGCCTGGTGTACCCACCACCCCTGGCCACCTACCCCTCCTCCAGATGAGCTCAAATCACCTCCCGCAGCCTTGGGATGCTCCCGTTCCGAGCTGGCTCCAGGTATCTGCAAGCGTCGGGCCCATGCCGTAATTAGTAGTAATGTGAAGAATCTGGCCGGGCAATTCCAACTCCACTGAGAGACCTTTAGCATGAGAGCCTCGTTTTTCTGATCAAAAGCCAAAGCAGAGGCCACGAGCTTTAAATACCATCGTCCAAATGTTCAACATCATCAAGCTAACGCCGCTGCAGCTCTGCTGGCCTCCTGTTGAGCAGCATCGGAGAGGTGATTATGCTGCTGAGCCTCCTGCTGTGAGAGGATCACAATGACAGCTGGGAAATGGCTCATGAAATATTATGTTTCTAATATGTTAAGGCTGAAATTACCCAAGCCCCAGAAGAAGACACGAGGCGGGGGAGGGGCGGGTTGGCTGGCGGAGGGGCTGTTGCAGTGCATACAGGCATGGGAAGCTAATGGAAATGGATTCCAAGACTGCCCAGCTCACAAGTGAAATGAGTTTGGCTGCCTCCGCTCAGACCTCCGCGGCTCTAGTAACTTTGCTATTCTTAGCCCCCAGTTGCTGTGCAGGGGCTGCGTGGAGGAGCGGGGAGGGGAGCAGGCTGCCGAATGTGACTGAGGAGCATTAATGGAAATACAGAACCAGAAGGGACCTTTGCCCTTGTAGCCAAGAAGGCTAATGGCATATTAGGGTGCATTAGGAGGAGCATTGCCAGCAGATCCAGAGAAGTGATTATTCCCCTTTACTCGGCTCTGGTGAGGCCACACCTGGAGTATTGTGTCAAGTTCTGGGCCCCTACTACAGAAAGGATTGGAGAGATCCAGCGGCGGGTGACCAAATTGATGAGCTCATGACCCGTGGAGCGTATGACCTATGAGGAGAGCCTGAGGGACTTGGGCTTGTGTAGTCTGCAGAAGCAAAGAGTGAGGGGGGATTGGATAGCAGCCTTCAATTACCTGAAGGGGGTTTCCAAAGAGGATGGAGAGGGCCTGTTCTCGGTGGTGGCAGATGGCGGAACAAGGAGCAATGGTCTCAAGTTACAGTGGGGAGGTCTGGGTTGGAGATTAGGAAAAACTATTCCCCTAGGCGGGTGGGGAAGCACTGGGATGGTTCCCTAGGGAGGGGGTGGAATCTCCATCCCTAGAGGGTTTAAGTCTCGGCTTGACAAAGCCCTGGCTGGGCTGATTGAGTTGGGATTGATCCTGCTTTGGCCAGGGGGCTGGACTGGATGACTCCTAAGGTCTCTGCCAGCCCTGAGATTCTAGGATTCTCTGATACCAGCCTAAGTCACAAAAATCACGGCCTTCATACCAGTGTACCACCCTCAAAACTTTTGGACAATCTGAGGCAGCATTAGAGCCAAAGGCGGTGCTTAGTGTCCCTTCTGCCCATGGAGCATCACCTCCGCCATGACGGCCATGGAAATGCAAAGGGACCAATGGCTTTTGTTAGCAAACCCTCCTAAATGCCCTGAATTTGAGCATAGAATCATAGAATCATAGAGCTGGAAGAGACCTCAGGAGGTCATCAAGTCCAGCCCCCTGCTCTAGGCAGGACCAATCCCAACTAAATCAACCCAGCCAGGGCTTTGTCAAGCTGAGACTTAAACACCTCTAGGGATGGAGACTCCACTACTTCCCTAGGTAACCCATTCCAGTGCTTCACCACCCGCCTAGTGAAATAGTTTTTCCTAATACCCAACCTGAACCTCTCCCACTGCAACTTGAGACCATTGCTCCTTGTTCTGCCGTCAGTCACCACTGAGAACAGCCTTCCTCCATTCTCTTTGGAACCTCCCTTCAGGAAGTTGAAGGCTGCTATCAAATCACCCCTCACTCTTCGCTTCTGCAGACTAAACAGACCCAACTCCCTCAGCCTCTCCTCATAGGTCAGATGCTCCAGCCCCCTAATCATTTTGGTTGCCCTCCGTTGGACCCTCTCCAATGTGTCCACATCCTTTTTGTAGTGGGGGGGGCGCCCAGAACTGGACACAATACTCCAGATGTGGCCTCACCAGAGCCGAATAAAGGGGAATAATCACTTCTCTGGATCTGCTGGCAATGCTCCTCTTAATCCACCCTAATATGCCATTAGCCTTCTTGGCTACAAGGGCACACTGTTAACTCATATCCAGCTTCTTATCCACTGTAACCCCCAGGTCCTTTTCTGCAGAACTTCTACTTAGCTGGTCCCCAGCTTGTAACTATACTTGGGATTCTTCCATCCCAAGTGCAGGACTCTACACTTGTGCTTGTTGAACCTCATCAGATTTCTTGTGGCCCAATCCTCCAATTTGTCTAAGTCACTCTGGACCTTATCTCTGACCTCAGGCATATCTAGCTCTCCCCCTAGCTTCGTGTCATCCCCAAACTTGCTGAGGGTGCAATCCATCCCCTCATCCAGGTCATTAATAAAGATGTTGAACAAAACCGGCCATAGAACCGATCCTTGGGGCACTCCGCTAGAAACCAACTGCCATCCTGACATCGAGACACTGATCATTACCCGCTGGGCCCGGCCTTCTAGCCAGTTTTCTATCCATCTTACAGTCCATTTATCCAATCCATATTCCCTTAACTTGCTGGCAAGTATATTGTGGGAGACCGTATCAAAAGCCTTGCTAAAGTCAAGGTATATCACATCCACTGACTTTCCCATATCCACAGAGCCAGTTACCTCATCATAGAAGCTAATCAGATTGGTCAGGCACGACTTGCCCTTTGTGAATCCATGCTGACTATTCCTAATCACTTTCCTCTCTTCCAAGTGCCTCAAAATGGATTCCTTAAGGATCCCTTCCATGATTTTTCCTGGAACCGAGATAAGACTGACCGGCCTATAGTTCCCTGGATCGTCCTTCTTCCCTTTTTTGAAGATGGGCACTACATTTGCCTTTTTCCATTCATCCGGGATCTCTTCCGATCTCCATGCAGTTCAAGTAAGCGCCTGTCACGAGGATTAGCTGCTTGTTCTCAGGGAGTCATGATACTCCTGGGTGACGTCTTCCGTGGTGTCTTCCGACAGAGCTGCTACTAATGGTTAGCACACCAAGATGCATGTTCTGGTCTGATCAACCAGAAGATCGCTTCAGCCTGTCCGCCTCTTACACAGCAGCTGTAACCATGCTTGAAAAGCAGACTGGACAGGTCTCTAACTCAGATACACATTCATGTCAGCTCTTGTAAAGTTTGCACTTCGGGGGAACTTTGTTTTATGCACACGCTTCCTTATCGGCATGCATCTTGCTTAAAAGGCTATTAGCCAGGGGATGAAATGGTGTCCTTGGCTTCTGTTTGTCAGAGGCTGGAGAGGGATGGCAGGAGACAAATCGCTTGATCATTGTCTTCGGTCCACCCCCTCTGGGGCACCTGGTGCTGGCCACTGTCGGCAGACAGGATACTGGGCTAGATGGACCTTTGGTCTGACCCGGTACGGCCGTTCTTATGTTCTTATGTTGCTTACAGACTCCTTTCAGTACAAGGAGAATGCACTTTATTTGCCAATTATGAATTCTTTTTTCTCCTTTCCATGTGCTTTATTGCCACTGAAAATGTCCAGAACATTCAATAGGCTCATTTAAAAAATATGCCATAGCTGCAAACTATGTACATGCATACATACAGTTAATTGTACATCCTGCAGGAATAGAGGCATACATCCAAAGGCTTGTGAATGTGGGTATGTTGTTTCCTGTTTGTGCATAGAAGTGAGCATATTTTGCGGGTGCTATTTCGGGCACGATCTATGAAAAGTCAGAACTCAGAACTAGATTTTCAAATAAGTTGTGTATGAAAATGAATGCACAATTGCCTAGCTTGCACACACAATTGCTCCGGTTATGCGCACAGATGAAGTAACTATTGCAGAGCAGGCTATTGTTATTAATTGTGAGTAGATATAAAGTGTGGTCTACAATGAATCATAGAATCCTAGGTCTGGAAGAGACCTCAGGAAGAGATCTTTCTGCAGGACTCCTTCCTAGACAGTCACTTCCCATTCTGTAGGTGTGAAACGGATTGTTCCTTCCTAAGTGGAGCACTTTGCACTTGTCCTTATTAAACTTCATCCCATTTACCTCAGACCATTTCTCTAGTTTGTCCAGATCATTTTGAATTATGACTCCAAAGCAGTTGCAACCCCTCCCAGCTTCGTATCATCTGCAAACTTATAAGCATACTCTCCAAGCCATTATCTAAAGAATTGATGAAAATATTGAACAGAAGCGGTCCTAAAACTGACCCCTGTGGAAACCCGCTTGTTATGTCCTTCCAGCATGACTGTGAACAATTAATAACTACTCTCTGGGAATGGTTATCCAGCCAGTTAGGCACCCGCCTTATAGTAGCCTCATATAGGTTGTATTTCCCCAGCTTATTGATTCAAAGGTCATTTGAGACTGTATCAAATGCTTTATAAAGGTCTAAGTTTACGATGTCCACCGCTTCTCCCTTATCCAAAAGGCTTGTGATCCTATCAAAGAAAGCTACCACATTGGTTTGATAGCTTGTAGATGTTGTTTACAAATCCATGCTGGTTGTTACCTATCAGCTTATTATCTTCCAGATGTTTGCAGATGAATTCCTTAATGACTTGCTCCATTATTTTCCCTGGCACAGAAGTTAAAATGACAGATCTGCAGTTTCCTGGGTTGTTCTTATTTCCTTTTATAGATGGGCATGCGGGCTGCGTCTAGACTGGCATGATTTTCCGCAAATGCTTTTATCGGAAAAGTTTTTCCGTTAAACGTATTTGCGGAAAAGAGCGTCTAGATTGGCATGGATGCTTTTGCGCAAAAAGCGCTTTTGCGCAAAAACATCGGTGCCAATCTAGACGCGGTTTTGCGCAAGAAAGCCCCAATCGCCATTTTAGCCATCGGGGCTTTTTTGCACAAAACGGTTCTGGGTTGTCTACGCTGGCCCTCTTGTGCAAAAGCATTTGCGCAAGAGGGCTTTTGCCCGAGCGGGAGCATCATTGTATTTGCGCAAGAAGCACTGATTTTGTACATCACAAAGTCAGTGCTCTTGTGCAAATTCAAGCGGACAGTGTAGACAGCTGGCAAGTTTTTGCGCAAAAGCAGCCATTTTTGCACAAAAACTTGCCAATCTAGACACAGCCGCGGTCTGTCTGTGTGATAGTGTCTAAATTTGCATGGTCTGGTTTGGGACCTTTGAGAAGCTGTTAAGTTCTGCAGGGGAATAATGTCCATTGACTGTCCTGTGTGACTTGGTAACGCAGCCAAACTCTCAGTCATTTCCCTTTTGTTGTTTCTATTGTGCTTTAAGTTTCTTTTCTTGTGCACATTAATCAATCAAAGAAATAAATAGTGTTTATTCAAATCGATCAAATGTATACAAAAGGATTGTCTTACACCAAGCATGGCAAACATGCTGCCCGATCAAATTTTTTTGCAGTCCGCAACTACATGTTTATAAAAATCTAAGTGCAGCCCGCCCGGTTACATTGTTTATAATACAGGTGACCAACCCATGTCTCTTGAGCCTCATGCGGCTCTTTGCTTAAAGCAGTGTGGCTCTTGCTAGTTCTGAGCCATGTGCCTGGATGGCTCACGGCCGACCACTCTGCGCACACGCCCCAGTGCCTGGAGGGAGAAGCACCTGGCAGCGACAGCTCTGGGACCCAGGCATTGGGTTAGCATGGGGAGGGGCCTTGCTCTGTGAGAGGGGGAGGGAATTGGGCTGGAGCAAGGGGACGCGTATCTCAAATTTTCATAGAAGCCTGTTCTATTTGATTAACCAAGTTATGTATCATATTAAAAATAATTAAAAAGTACCTAACATTTATATTTAAATTAAAAATGATTATATATGAGCAAATAACAATTTTGCACATCAAATTGTTGTATTATATTCAAACAAGACCTGAAAAAATATTATAAAATATGCCTAGAACATAATCTCTAATAATAAATAATTACAACTTTCTGATAAAGTATCTTTTCTTTGGTGTCCCTGAAAGCTATCAGTTTTCATTGGTGTGGCCCTCAGTAGGCTTCAAGTTTGACATGCCTGTCTTACGCCGACCTGCCCCAGAGACCCTCTCTCTCCAGGGAGTCACAGACCTTCGGAGCAGGCGGCTCTTGTCAGCCTGGAGCAGGCATCGTGCATAGAAGACACCATGTAAATGAGTGACTAGAGGGAAAGCATCCAGCCCCACGCACGCTTGCTGGGCAGAGACTTGCGGCTGCTGGTGGTGGCCTGCCCTGTCTTTCTTCCCTTGTCCTGGGCCCATGTGGCCACATTCAAGGGGTTGCTTGTTCTGTAAAAGGCACCCCTCAGATCCTACACTCTGGGGGTATTTGAACCCACAACCTTCAAATAACAAGCTTTGCTCACACAAAGCACCACAGCCAACACACTTGCCGTTGGGCCACAGAGGCTGCCTAGCATAATATCGCCTCTCTCTACTTTGCAACACTGCAATTGCTGTGGCAGGGGCAGGAGAGCTGAGCCCAAGCTGGCATTGGCTGGGACTTGAGCCCAGACCGAGAGCTTGGAAGGCAGCCACGTTAACCACCATAATATCAACAGTCCCTTTGCAGGCCCAGAATATGGATCCCTGGAACCTGTCTGCCCCCACAGCGCAGCCACAGTGCCTCTGGCGCAGTTCAGTCGTCTCCTCTGCTGGATTTCCACTTGCCCTGGGAGGCCACACAGGCAGCTCCCACCTGAGGGACTCCGGCGGCTGGCTCCAAGCGTGGGCTGCCCCTGCTGCTGGGACAGTTTCAAGTGGGGACTTTGCACCACTCAAATCCTAATGCAGGTGTCTTAAGTCCAGCTCAGGGTGGGCAAAACCTCCTGTGGAGCAGAAGGGCTCTGGGTGGCTCTTTTCATGAGCCTTTTTTGTTCCAGAATCCGTAGGGGTGCAGGAGGTGCAGATCCACAAAAAACCAGAACACTGGAGTGTGTTTGTCCTGCAGCAACTTGCACCAGACAGGGCTGGTCTTTTTGCAGGCAATTCTGGCAGGAACCTTTGCCAGAGGCACGGTGATCAAGATGCCCGTTTCTCTCCTTAGACCCGGCCCAACGGGAAAGAAGGAAACTTCCATTCTGCATACCACCGGAGATGGGCCCATTATTCCCACTGTTTGAATTGCTCCTGGAGACCCAGAACAAGGATCAGGGTAATGCTGTGCCAGGTGCTGTACAAATTTAAAAAGTTCATTCCTACCCCAGAGAGCAAGAACAAGGAAGCCATTACAGAGACAGATGAGAGAAATATTTGGGAGTAAGAACTTTTGACATCAAAGTGCTGCAGCAATGAATTATTTTAGAACTCCCTACCTCAAAGGGTTTGGACTTTCTTGCCTTGCAGTCAGCTAAAGATGCCGATGCCAATTTAGTAAGAATTAAACATATCCTCTCAACTACTGACATTTCACTTGAGCTGCCTTAAGTAGAATTTCTTTCCTTCACTCCTTCAACTTCCTCAGGCTTCATGGTTTGTCACGGAATAGAAAAAACCCCAGAAAGTTCTAATCAAACTTGCTAACCTCACTGTCAGTCAGCTGTCACCCGGGTGAAAGTTTTGTGGGTGCCTACTGAAATGTCTCAGTGAGCGATCAAAAGTTTTCCCACATTGCTATAGAAATAAAAAGGAAGCTGGATCTCAACAAGACAAAATCCTGCATCTCTTTCTCCAATTGTGGTCACCATGACGACACAGTACCAGCATTCTCCAGGGAAAATGATTTACACCTTTCCAGAGCTATCCTGAGGCAAAAGGGCACAAACTGTTTCCTTAGCCCACGTACCTCTTTATTGGCATAAAGAGTAATGAACTTGGATACACAGTGTGCCCAACTCTCAGATCGTTCCCCAGATATCTGATAGCTTCCATGTGTCCCCATCTCTAGATTCATGTTATTTTGTGAGAATGTCTATTTGGATTTGAAAATAAAATAAATGTCGGACCTTTTGTGGATGCAGAGGAAAGCCAATCAAATAAAATGTAGCATTTTTTAAAAATCTTACTCTTTTTGGAACCAGACGCATGTTGTTGATTTGGAGCCGATCTCATGATGTTGGAGGTTGGTATGACTACAAATACCAATCACCCATCCTTGCTCTCCAATTAAATTCACCTGGGTCAAGGGCCAGCACAAAGTCTGTGCACTCAAGTCTGGGGGACTTAAGTGCTGGATCAGCCGCATGCTGGCCCTCTGCACAGGGGTGAATTTCACCCTCTGTAGACATTTTATTTGCTGGCCCGTTCTTTCCCCACTTGACATGAACTTTCCACCTGCCCTCATTATATGACTTTCCCTACCTTCCTCTGCTGATTAAATATATTTAAGATTTTCTCTTTCTTAGCACTTCAGCCTTTGCGAAGGAGAAAAAAAAAACACAGTTTCAAAGCCTCCACTTGTCCTCCCTGACAAACATTGAGTGAAAGTCAGCAGTTGGGAATTTCTTTTGGGGGAATCTATTAGAAGACAATATTTTCACTTGTATGGGTCCCCCCACCCTGGCTACTTCTAGACTGGCATGATTTTCCGAAAATGCTTTTAACGGAAAAGTTT
>JANRFK010002932.1:3025505-3035763 GCA_030068395.1 Apalone spinifera | reverse complement strand
TTTGCGGAAAAGCAGATGATTTTCCGCAAAAACTGGCTAGTCTAGATGCAGCCCATGTGTCTCTCCAAGCAGACAATACAGGGATTGGTGCAGTACAGTCCGTGGTGTGTTGTGTATCCTGTATTCCTCTCAAAAATGGGGTCTGTAATATTGCCAGTGCTTCATCTTATCTGGAAAAAAAAAAAAAACAAAGCACAAAGAAAACAGAAATGCCCTCTCCAAAGCCATTCTGCCGTTGTTTGTGTTTTGAGAGCACGTTGCCATGGTTAGAGAAATAACCCGCCCAAAATGACAGTGCGTGAGCTAACAGAAATTCAGGTAAATAGTCACAGCACAATCAGCTGCCTCTCAGTAAGGCTGTTTGTGCTACTTTCTCCTGGGCATAGAGCTGCATAGAACTTTTCCATTAAAAGCATTTGTGGAAAATCATGCCAGTCTAGACGTAGCCAATATTCTGTCTCCCCTTCGCATGCCTTTATGGGAATTGGTATACTGCCCTAGCACTAGGCTGGGGTATGTGTGTGAAGAAAAGCCATCGGCCGGAAGATGATATGGAAAATGCTGCAGAGAATGGTGCTGCAAGCATGTCACAATAGATGCTTGTGGTAATCCATTGTTCTACAGAGGCAGACGGAAGAGACAGAGGAGTTAAGATGGCGCTGAATGCCCAGCGAGCTGGAATATGGACTCCCAAGCTGCCTATCGTACTACTCATTCAACCAGGCTAGATTGTGACTGACCCTTGCATGAGGGAGGGTGCAAAGGACACTGGAATGGGATTTACCACACGCCGGCCTAGAAGGCTTTAATGAAGCAGAGAAAGGACCAGTTAACCAGCTAGGCCACAGCTGAGGGGGATTAGCTGAGCTCTGTTATCTCCTGAATGATGATGGAGCCCAGCTGAGAAGCAAGAGGCAGGGCTAGGATAAAGCTGGAAGCTGCGGGGCAGGACTCCCTGTGGGGGGTAAAGGAGAGAGAGGGAGAGGGAGAGGGAGAGGGAGGTTGCAGGGTTCTAGCTGCTACAGTGATGCCCTAAGAGAAGGCAATCTGAGTTGGTACACTGGAGGGCGAGTGATTGAGGAAGAAGACCAGGGACAGAGCAATAGGGTCTGAGGCAAGCACATGCAGAGCCCTTGGACTGAAATCTGGAGTGAGTGGGTTGGTCTGGGGCCCTGCATCAACTACTGGTGTGTGGCACTATCAGGGCAGTGCCCCTGGAAACTTCCTGGAACTGTTGGTAAGGAAAGACCAGTCCCTAGCAGGGGGAGACTAGAGTGACCTGGCCAGAGGGCCAAGCCACAGGCCAGAGCTTGAGTTCCCAGCAGTGGAAGAGAGAGAGGCCAAGGTGCACATCACATAGTGGGAGGGAGAGTCAGGCCTGTGAGCAAAAGGTTCCCTCAGTAATGCATCCCCTGAGAGGGCTGCATAAGCAGAGACACTGAGCCAGCTCAGTGTCTATTAATGGTCCCTCTGTGCACCCCAAGGGTCCCCAGAGACCAGGCCATGCCCAGCCTCCCTCGGGCACTGCCCCCCCAGAGCTCACCCGGGGAAACAGTCAGCAAGGCCTAAAGGATGGGCTGGTCTTTACCTGCTCCTGCCCCCAGACCCTTAAGGAGAGAATGTGCCTCTCAAATACAACCAGCACCAGTGCTACCCTGTGCCTTGCAGCTCCTTCCTGGCATATGCATTTGGCACAGTCTAGCCCAGTGCTGATGCAGCTGGGTGAAAGGCAGCTCTCCCTTACTGAATCTGGAGACGCGCCAGTGGAGAGATTTGAGGCTCTCATGAGAGTGAGTTGGAGCAAAGCTGGTTCACCCATGGTTCTGGGGTCACTAGCGAGTGGGCAAGCTTGCACATGTTCACAGGTTCCAGGCGGGAGGCTTCAGTCTAATTCCCCTTTTCAGTGATCCTTGGGAGAGAGTCAAAGAAATTAAGTGATTTGACCAAGGCCATGCAGTGAGTAAGCAACAGAACACAGGAGATCCTACTTGTGTCTTCCTTGTAGTCCACACTCCCTGTGACTTCAGTCCTGCCTTCCTCCACGTGCTCCCCACCTTTTCCCTTTGTTTTCATGTTTTCATAGTGTATAGTGTGAAGAAAGGACACAATGATAGTCTGTCTTGGTGCAAACCTGTTGCTTGTCACAACCAGATGGATTGCATGAGACCCTCTTAAGGAAAATCCATCAAAGTAGGGGTCTTAATCTAAAAGCCTCGCTGCTTCATATGAAAACGGCCTACACGTGTGAGAACTGTTGGTATACTGGGTGGTGCTCATGAAATGCTGCCCATAAACAAATTTTTAATTGGAGGGGCAGTGGAGGATTCTCCATGACTGTCAACTATACTTCTTTTCCTATTGTTTTTTTTGGAAGAGGCTTTTCTGAAATTTGGCCCATCTATAGTGGGCCAAATTTGAGAAGAACCCTCCTTTTTCAGAAGAGTCCTTCCTTGTGAAACCCTCTGCACTAGGATGATTTGGGGGGCCCTCTCTGGCCTGTGTTACACAGGGGGTCATATCATGGTGGTTCCCTTCTAGTCTTGAAATCTGACTCTGGATTTTCTTGTGTAACAGTCTCAGGATTACGGGTTAGGTGCCGAGTTCCTGCGCAAATGTTTAGTAGCAATCCTTCAGAGGTGGAGGAGTTTGATTTTTGAGATCCTCATTCTGTCACTTCCAAGGGAGATTAAAGGCACAAATCATCAGAAGATAACAAAGACATATGTATGCTGACAGCCACATCAGAACTGTTAGTGAAGTATTTCTAGACCTACTAGTTAAATAGTCTGTCAACACAAGCCTTTAGGTCCTTATTGACTTAAGCTCAGGAAAGCCAGATGCTGGACCTGCTGGCTAGTCAAGAATTGGACTTTAGTATATAAATGTGTAACTGGTTAGAATAAAGGGACTTTACCTTATATCTACCTACTTAGTATAAATGTGGACTTAAATTAGTGGTGCATCGGCTGCCCTTTTAGCAGACAAATATCTTCCAAGTGATGTATTTCATGGTTTCATCCCCAGATTTGAAATCTTGTCCATGTCCACCCACAAAACTGAGCAGCAAACCCCTAACCTTTGCCTCTGGTCATATTTGCTTCCTGTGATCATAGAATCCTAGGGCTGAAAGAGACCTTAGGAGTCATAGAGTCTAGCCCCCTGCCCAAAGCAGGACCAGCCCCAACTAAATTATCCCAGCCAGGGCTTTGTCAAGCTGGGACTTAAACACCTCTAGGGATGGAGATTCCACCCCACCCTAGGGAACCCATCCCAGCGCTTCATCACCCTCCTAGGGAAATAGTTTTTCCTAATATCCAACCTAGACCTCCCCCACTGTAACTTGAGCCCATTGCTCCTTATTCTGCCATCTGCCACCACTGAGAACAGCCTCGCTCCAGCCTCCCTTCAGGCAGTTGAAGGCTGCTATCAAATCCCCCTTCATTCTTCTCTTCTGCAGACTAAATAAGCCCAAATCCCTCAGCTTCTCCCTGTAGGCCATGTGCTCCTGCCCCCGAATCATTTTGGTTGCCCTCCGCTGGATCCTCTCCAATGCGTCCACATCCTTTTTGTAGAGGGGGGGCCCAGAACTGGATGCAGTACTCCAGATGTGGCCTCACCAGTGCAGAATAATCACTTCTCTAGATCTGCTGGCTATGCTCCTCCTAGTGCACCCTAATATGCCATTAACCTTCTTGGCTACAAGGGTGCCCTGTTGACTCATAACCAGCTTCTCATCCACTGGAATCCCCAGGTCCTTTTCTGCCCATCTGCTGCTTAGCCAGTCAGTCCCAGCCTGTAACAATGCTTGGGATTCTTCCATTCCAAGTGGAGGACTCTACGCTTGTCCTTGTTGAACCTCATCAGATTTCTTTTGGCCCAATCCTCTAATCTGTCTAGGTCACTCTGAACCAACGTATCTACCTCCCCCCTAGCTTAGTGTCATCTTCAAACTTGCTGAGGGTGCAATCCATCCCCTCGTCCAGGTCATTAATAAAGATGTTGAACAAAACCAGCCCCAGAACTGACTCCCAGGGCACTCCACTTGATACTGACCGCCAACCAGACATGGAGCCATTGATCACTACCTGTTAAGTCCAGTGATCTAGCCAGCTTTTTTTATCCACCTTACAGTGCATTTATCCAATCCATACTTTAACTTGCTGGCAAGAATATTGTGGGAGACGGTATGAAAAGCTTTGCTAAAGTCAAGGTATGTCACATCCACTGACTTTCCCACGTCCACAGAGCCAGTTACCTCATCATAGAAGCTAATCAGATTGGTCAGATATGACTTGCCCTTGCTGATGTCCCAGAGTATTCGAGCTCAGCGAATCAGTCCTGTCTCCTTGGATCCCACCCGCTCCCATATGAGCGTTTCACCATCTGCAGCATTGCTGCTGATTTTTAACTCAAAGAGCCTCTTTCTTCAGCAAAGCAATTGCTGTGTATTAGCGGCCGCAGGCCCCACAAACCTGCATTTGCTCCTCTGTGCCTGTTACCAGGTCAGAGTGACTGCACCTGGCCACTGCACTGGTTTTTTAAATGAAAATATGTGCTGCATATTCCCAGGCCTTCTCTGACAAAGAAAACAATATTAATCCAACCTCATTAAAGCCTCATAGAGCATTCCAGGCACCAACAGCCCTCCAGCCAGCTCCTAGCTGGCTGCAGGTGATGAGCTTATGGAAGACTATAAAAGCTTTATGAATGTCAAACTCACCACACTGCTGTTTAACCGAGGAAGCAAATGGCCAAGCCCGTCTGCCTCAGAATGACATTCCTCATAGCCCTGTCCCTCAGGCCTGTGCAGTGTGTTTAAACTCTTCTTTTGGCACATGCCCAAGAGAAATACATATTTGTTTCATGCACACTCGAGCCAAAATAGCCGTCTCTCCGGAGTGTCTTAGGGAGCAAGTAACCTCCCTGCTCTTTACCAACAACCAGAGAAGAGGAGGGAGAACCTTCTCCCATATCTCTGGCCATGTCCATTAGAAGAGAGCTTCAAGCAAGAGGCTGAGAAGATACCCTCACCCACCTGGGCTCTTCTGCCTGTGCTGTTTATATGGCCATGGCATCTTACCACCTCCCCATCTTGAATGTATTTGTCCTCCCAGCACTGGTGTGACAGTGCAATTATTCCCATTATGCAGATGGAGGAACTGAGACACAGAGGGGCTATATGACTTGCCCAAGGCGCACAGGAAGTCAGTAGCAGAGACGGAAACAGTGTCAGGCTCTCCCATCTCAGGTGAGCACCCAAATCCCCGCCAGACCTTCCCCCTCTCTCTCCCTTCCTTTCCTTTTCCCTTTGTTTCTTTTTTCTCTCTACCTTATTCCATTTTCACTTGTCCAAAGTGTACTAGGCTCAGGGGACTGATTCTTGTCTGATTCTCGTAGCATGTTTATTGCGTTAGTCCTAAACTTAATTATTTTTTTATTGTTTAGGCCTCTTTCCTTCAAACCTGAGTTGAGAAGGGCTTTTTGTCTAGATTCCCTCCTTTGCCCATTGTGGGCCCAGCACAGCAAAGCACTTAGCCAGGGCTGGAAGTTAAACCCATGCACCTGTGCTTTGCTAGATCACAGCTCAGAGGCAAATTCCTCTTACAGCTGAGCTTCCCAGGACCCTGGATCCCCGTTCATAACGAGGCTGTTCCGTTTCTCAAACAAGGCCCAGCTGAGCAAGAACGGGAGGCTCCCATCCTGCAAAGTAGCACCTAGAAACGTGCAGGGGACTCCTCAGAGCACAGATCCCAGCTCGTCGGGTCCTGAGCTGATCCAGCCTGGTCCCCGGATTGTCTGCAGCAAACTGAACGGAGGCAGAGGGGCAGCGCTCCAGCAGGGCTCCCTGGGCTCAGCCAGACGTGGTCCTAAGGAGTTCTGGCTGCCTCACTGCCCTGCAGCGGACCCAGCATGAGCCCTCCCCCTGCCACTTGGCTAGCTCTGCTGACAGGTTTATGTGGGGCTGTAGAGCTGGGGCTGAGCTTGCCTCTGTTCACCTCTTCCCCAGGCAGCTTGAGCCCATGTGGGGCTAGGAGGGAGCACAGCCTCCTGTCCCCTGTCAAAATGTGGTGGCTGCTCCCGGGGTGGGCGGTTTGCTCTGGGGCTGCACCGTGGCCCGGCTGGGCCACATGGCGCTGCATGTTCCTACCACGGAGGGGTGACCACCAGGTGGCCTGTCCCATTCCAGCCCTGTCTTTGGATGTGATCCAAAGCTCCTGGCAGTCCATGGGATCTGCACCATTCTTTTCCGTGGGTCGTGGACCGAGCCCTAAGTGCCTGGATCTCCACTCATTTTCACACAGTGGCTGCATAAAGCAGGGGTGGGGAATCTCTGGCAGGGGGCCAGATGCAGCCCTTGGCTTGCCTGGATCTGGCTCATGAGGCTCAGCCACCCCGTGCCCCCCATACTGGGGAGCTGCATTGATGCTCCAGCACTCCCACTGCCCACCCACAGGGCTGGAGCACACAATCTCCTAGGCTGGGCCCCTTAGGCTCTGGTGTGTGAGGGGAATGTGGGGAGAGTCTGTCTCCTTCTCCACTGGGGGCCACCTCAGGGAGGGCTCGGGCTTTTTTCTTTTCACTTGTGTGCAGCCCCCAACTGATTTTCTGGGGCTCAGCAACCCCCGATCCAGAAAAGGTTCCCACCCCTGGAATAAAGCGTTCCACCTTCCGGCTACTGGCAAATTCCACTATCTTGAGAGACAAAAAAAAAAGCTACCAGCCCAGTGCTCCGCAATGTAGATCTTTATCTCGCTGCTTTGCGAGGGGCTTTGCAATTAAAATAAAACAAGTTGCTGATAATTAGCTCTAAAGACACACCAACAATGGTGCTTTCTCGGATACAAGCGCTTTGATAATAGGCAAGGCTGTGTGCCATGAATTGCTAATTAATTATTTTTAGTCAAATGTTTTGCTTAATGAAAGAGTGCACTGATTTATAAACACGCCTCCCTAAATATTACTCATTCTACATCTGTGAGGAGACACGCAGGCTGTCTCTGGGCTGCAACATGGCCCCTCAAATGATTTCATTCCTCCCAGCTCTGCGCCTTCGTCTCTGATTGTGACCGATTCTGCAATTGTGAAGTTTGTAAATACAAAGGGAAAACCCAGCGACATGCACTTCAGGGGAACTAGTCCCCAAATCCAAAAAGATCTTTGAAACCGTCACGCCTGGCGAAAGGTGAAGGGAGGCAAAAGGAAACATCAGGCCCAATTGTCCTTCTGGACATTTTGCTCTCTACTATCTTCTGGGCCAAGTGCTTGTCTCAATGCGCAGGCCAAACATGTTCAAGAGACCCCAGGGGATGGAGAAAGGGAAAAAAACCCTCATTCCCAGCCTGGTGAGCAGTACCAGAGATGTTCCTCTAGTTCATTTTTATTTATCTTTTATTTTTTCATGGACCCCCTGCAATATTCTCACGGACCCCCAAGGGTCCAGGGACCCCCAGCTGGGAACCACTGGTCTAGCCTATTCATGGACCCCCTGCAATATTCTCACGGACCCCCAAGGGTCCAGGGACCCCCAGCTGGGAGCCACTGGTCTAGCCTATTCATGGACCCCCTGCAATATTCTCATGGACCCCCAAGGGTCCACAGACCCCCAGCTGGAAACCACTGGTCTAGCCTATTCATGGACCCCCTGCAATACTCACAGACCCCCAAGGGTCCATGGACCCCTGGCTGGGAACCACTGGTCTAGCCTATTCGTGGACCCCCTGCAATACTCTCATGGACCCCCAAGGGTCCAGGGACCCCCAGCTGGGAACCACTGGTCTAGCCTAACCAAAAGAACATTAGAATATTCCCTTGAATAATCTGTTTACCCATAAACAAACCTAGTGTCACTCCCTCCCCTCAAACCGTTGTCATTTCCCTATAAAACCCACTACCCAGGCTCAAGTAAAGTGCGCTACTGCCTGGATCTAAACTCTGCGGGTATGTCTACAGTGCCACTCTAGTTCGAACTTGCGGGAGGAATAACGGTGGTTTGAATGAGGAGTTTTAATTCGAACTATCTAGTCCGTGCCGCGTGTAGCCGCGGGCAGGTAGTTCGAACTACGGGGCATTTAAAAATGGCGGCGCCCAGGAACATGCAAATGAAGCCCGGGATATTTAAATCCCGGAATTCATTTGGATGTTCGAATGCCTCCATTAGCCACCCTAGTTCGAATTCGAGTGGCAGTGTCGACATACCCTGCATCAGTTCCACTGGGACTTCATCTTCTGATGAAGATGGGGCTTATGGGGTTGGGGGCTTGGCTCTGGTTGTCTCCAACACACTGGTCCTCCCTGCCACCATCACCATCTGGGGACCCCGATCGGGTCAAGCTTCACGGAGCGGTGAGATCTCTCCTCCCCCTTAGGCATGGCCCCTGTATCTCCATGGGTCATGGACTACGCTACTTGACGGCTATGTCCTGCCTTCCGTGATCAGTTCTGGTTTGCCAGCCCCAGTGTTTGTAGTTCAGTTGTGACTGCTTTGTTTGTTTGGCTCTCCTGGCGTGGTGACTCCCTAGAAATAAATAGCTTTTATAGTTAAGTTGATGGCTTTTCTCTCTTTTCCTCTCTCTCACCCCATGTCCCTTCCTTAGGGGGTGTTGTTTTGGCTTCCCCATTCACTCTGCAACAGCGCTCCTTGTCCTTGGGCTCCTAGCAGAATTACTGTGAAGTGAAAGTGGGGCTAGGGAGGTACTGAACCTTGGGGCATATGAGGATGGCAGCTTAAAGTGCTGTTACACCCAGGCCTCTGAGCCCAAGGGCACAGGAGGGTCCCAGCCTGGCAATGCTGTGCAACCAGGGACAGACAAGGGCTCCGCTTGGGGAGTGCTGATTAACTGGCCCTCTCAGGGGTGCTCTGCTGAGGGGGGTGCGTGTATGTGTCTGTTTCTAGGGAGGGAAGGACCCCATCCTGGGGAACCTGCATCCTGCAGGGGAGCTCCATTGGGAGGGAAGTGGCAGAAGGGAGAAGCCGAGCGCTATACAAGAACACAAGCCGCTCACTGCTGGAAATAGCAGGAGAGTAGCCCTAATACACGAGCAAACCCCAAAGCAACGGGCAAAGCTGGGAACATGCTACAGAGCCCATGTGCGGGGCCAGGAAACCCCTCCCCTCAGTTCTTGAAATGACAGCCTGCCATTCCAGCAAGACATGGCTGCATGGGCATGTCTTTCCCAGCGACCCTGCCTTTCCCAGAGACCCTGCCTTTCCCAGCACCTGCCTTTCCCAGCGACCCTGCTCCCTGACACCCTGGGAGCTGCGCTGTGGGCTCCATGCACTCCGCCTTCCTCCGGTACAGCACACCTGCCGGTTAAAATGACGAGGGGGCTGGAGCGCATGACCTATGAGGAGAGAATAAGGGATTTGGGTTTATTTAGTCTGCAGAAGAGAAGAGTGAGGGGGGATTTGAGAGCAGCCTGCAACTTCCTGAAAGGGGGTTCCAAAGAGGCTGGCGAGAGGCTGTTCTCAGTGGTGACAGGTGGCAGAACAAGGAGCAATGGTCTCAAGTTACAGTGGGAGAGATCTAGGTTGGATATTAGGAAATATGATTTCCCTAGGCGGGTGGGGAAGCACTGGGATGGGCTCCCTAGGGAGGGGGTGGAATCACCATCCCTAGAGGTTTTTACATCCCAGCTTGACAAAGCCCTGGCTGGGATGATTGAGTCGGGGTTGCTCCTGCTTTGGGCAGGGGGCTGAACTCAATGGTCATGTCTACACTACCAGGTTATTTTGAAATAATAACTCCCGAAATAACTATTTCAAAATAGGGTGTTGACACTATGGGGAAGCCTCGAAATGAGTCCGAGGCAGGCTCCCTTAATGTAGATGCACAATCTCAACTTAGAGCCCCAGGAAGCACGGGAGAGTAATTATTTTGAATGACTCTGGGGAGCTATTTCAAAATAACAGCAGCTGAGCATCCACACGAACCCTATTTTGAAATAGATGTTATTCCTAGAATCCTAAGGCTGGAAGAGACCTCAGGAGGTCATCAAGTCCAGCCCCCTGCTCTAGGCAGGACCAATCCCAACTAAATCAACCCAGCCAGGGCTTTGTCAAACTGAGTCTTAAACACCTCCAGGGATGGAGACTCCACTACTTCCCTAGGGAATCCATCCCAGTGCTTCCCCACCCTGCTAAGGGAATAGTTTTTCCTAATGTCCAACCTAGCCCTCCCCCACTGCACCTTGAGCCCATTGCTCTTTGTTCTGCCATCTGCCCCCACTGAGAACAGCCTCTCGCCAGCCTCTTTGGAAC
>JANRFK010002932.1:3003300-3018200 GCA_030068395.1 Apalone spinifera | reverse complement strand
TCAGGGCTCGACAAATTATACAATCTACTCACCCGTGGCGAGTAGATTGTAACCCGGAAGAGCCGGGCTCGGGTGATCTGTGCATGTGCAGAACAATCTGCGCATGCGCAGATCGCTGGACAGCACGTTTGGCGAGTGGGGCTCGCCGCAGTTCGGCGAGCCCTGGTGATTTTCACAAAAAGGGGCTTAGGAATGTTGTAGTTGCCAGACTTATAGCAAGGATATGGGTGATATTACAGAAACACTCATATCAAAGGGGTACTAGGCCCAGCCCATAAACACATACCAGAGGGATGGTTCCAGGCAGTGATTTTTTTGTGTTTAAAAAAAAAAGTGCCAGTACTCCAGTTGTTAAGCAAAAAAAAAAAAAAAAGCCAGGGTGGGGCCAGCATTGCCCTTTTAAGAGATGCGGCCCGAGCCCCTTTAAGACATATGGCCCAGCCAACGGTCAGACATTTGCGTACAAAGGTGCCAGTACACTCCGTTCTTTCCAGGTAAGCTCTGACTGGAGGTGCTAGTACTGCGTACCGAGCATTACCATCACAAAAAAAGTACTGGTTCCAGGGCACCTTCTTAGGAGACATCTTGGTACCAATGCGCTCCCTACAGAGAAGAGGAACATACTGACCCAGGTTCAGGACAAGGTCCAGCATGAGAGCATGATGGATAGTGATGTTCTGGCTGAATCGCCATGAATGAGGTGGTATCTAGGTACGTCAGAGGGTGGCAAGCAGATACATCAGTAATGACGTGTCACTTGTTTGTACCTGTGTATAAAAATGTATCTTAGAGGGGCTGTCCTTGTCCAGCCAAGGGGCAGTGATCAATCCCATCACTGACCGAGCTGAGTCCATTGTCACGGGCCCACATTCTTAGTATCCACATGGAGTCTACCTGTTTCTTTGCTTCATTTACAATAAACCTGGCCTGGCATCTTCTCAGCTGTCCGTGCTGGCTACCTGCACAGAGCCAGTGCAACACACCAGGGGAGCACATACATGCAGCTGAACAGTTATCATCATATCCGTCAGGACACCCTGCTCAGATTTTTCAGGGATGGCCCAAGAAATAACTTGGTCAGAATGGGACATGCACTATCCAAAGAATCAGTAGCATTTACTGAAATCTGGTCATTGCTGGTTTTCTCCAAAGAGATATACCACTCCCTCTTTGCAATGTGACATGTGGGAGGTGTGAATAGCCACAAAAGCCTAATCAAGCTATTGTGTTGCATATGGCAAAAGTTTTCGAAGAGTTAAATAATTCATCACAATCTGAAGAAGAAGAAGAATTGAAAGGAACACTGTGATCAATATGACATGAAAATAAATTTTGAAACTTTCTTTTATCTGCTAAATCAGAACAGGACTTCCTTGGAAATGGAACGCTACATGATATGAGAGCCCAGTGCACTTCAAAGCCTGGTGGGTCCTTCTTAAGCAGGGCTCTGAAATTCCAACCCCAGGGTACTACTGAACTGCTAGCAAACTAAGATTAAACAAAGAGTAACGGACAGCTTAGCAGTCAGCAGTCTTCGAGAATACGAAGTAATGCAACATTTGCTAGAAAGTGCAGCAATATAGCCACATAATTAACAGAAAAATGGGGTCACGTGAAGTGGTAAAAGACCTAAAATAGCCCAAATCTTGTGTCCAAATGATGAGGTTCACTAAATCTTTACCGACTTCCTCTTTGAAATCTTTGTTGCACATCCACATTGGTTGGCTTCCCTAAGGACATTGACTGACATAGTGAAACATTAGGAAGATGGGCATTTGGGGGTGATATTTTAAAAATAAATAAGTGTTCAGCTCTACATTTCAGAATCTGCATAAGGCTCTTGCGTTTATTTGCAGAAACTGACAAAAGCTCGGGAGTTATTTCACCTGGCAGCCATTTGTCATGAGGATCCCACAAAGAGCTGCTAAATGCATTCATGTGTTTCCTTTTCCAGGACCTCGTTCCTGGAAGACGACTCCTGTGTAGTAAATATTGCCTGCCACATTTCCAGCACCACTGTTTAAGGAATTGCAGGGAAATAGTATTTCCCCTTTCTTTACCCATCCCAGAGAAAAGCCCAGCTTGGAAGACTCTCTCTCTCTCTCTCTCTCTCAAACTCCCATGGTTGATGGAAAGAGAGGCTCGGTGAAGCTCCGGTTCCCAAGATGCAATTCTGGTTCTGGGGGCCCTGCTAAGACTCAGGATGCATTCTCCTGCAATCATGATCGCTTTGATCTCTCACATATGTCAGCTTGAACTGCAAACATATCTCATGGCTGCAGTACAGATGTACCCTCAGTCCGGAACATGGATGTGACACTAAAGCCAAAGAGGTGTTCGCTCCTGGTGAAGAGCCTGGCCCAACATCCAGGGAAGTCAATGGGAGTCTTGACTGGTCCCTGATCAGACCCTAGGCCAGCAGGAGCTATGGTTAGGCTCTGAGGCCAGAAAGGACCACTGTGATCATCTAATCTGATCTTCTGTATAGCACAGGCTCACAGCTGGGGTACTTCGCTCGCTCCATCCTGTATTGGTCGGCTAAACTCTGGGTAAGTTACTAAAGTCCTCAACTCATGATTTAAAGATTCTGAGTGGCCTCTAAGGCAAGCCATCTATCAAGGTCCTTTTCTGGCCCTCATTGCCATGGTATCTGAGCACCTCACACTTGTCAGAGGATTTTATCTTTGGCCTTGCTAGGAGGCAGGCTCACTCTTATCCCCATTTCACGGGTGGGGAAGTCGGGCACAGAGTAGAGTGAATGACCTGCCTTAGGTCATACACTGAGTCTAGGGCTACACTGGGAAATGAGCTAGGTCCTTTGTGTCTCCCTTATGTGCTGAAGCATGCCTCCACTCCACAGACCAAACAGAGCCTACTTGCTTACACCAGGTGCAGGAAAAATAAAGAGCTGGATCAGAAACAAAGGGAGAGCAACTGGGAAGTTAAAAGCAGAAGGTGGCATTCCTGAATGGTCATGGACGGTGAAGACGAAAGAACATAAGAACGGCCATACTGGGTCAGACCAAAGGTCGATCTAGCTCAGTATCCTGTCTGCCGACAGTGGCCTATACCACATGCCCCAGAGGGAGGGAACACAACAGGGAGGGATCACAACATGATCCCTCCCCTGTCACCCACCTACAGAGAAAAGCTTTGTGGTTTGGATGTGGGTTGTGCTAGGACAATAGAATATGCCTGGAATTCAATTGTTTCTCATAAAATGAAAAGGGAGGGGTCTGATAGGAGGGACCGTTATACTGTAGAATGACCACAGGGGGACCAGGACATCTCACCCGGCCCCGTGCATGGATGGGGAAAAGATCACTGTTAGAGGACATAGTGCAAGTTTCATCTTTATCATCTCAGTAAATAACCCCCTTGTCAGTCATGTTCAAGCTAAGAGCAGGCTTTCTGTAGTTTGCCTGGCATTATTTTATATTTATGAAGCAGAGTAATGAAAGTAACGGCTCTTTGGATGCTAGCAAATAACAGAGGCGCATACACACAGAACCTAAATTAAAGGAAATGCATCCTTGGAGGCTTGTGATTGACTTTATGTCACTAAAGGATGTGGGTTGTGCTAGGACAATGGGATGTGCCTGGAATTCAATTGTTTCTCATAAAATGGAAAAGGAGGGGTCTGATAGGAGGGACTGTTATACTGTAGAATGACCACAGGGGTACAGTAGAGGGCCAGAGATGGGAACTGGGACAGCTATAATCCCATTGGGCCAGCAGGGGCACAGAAAGGGACAGCTATCTACTATATATATAACAAAACAAAGTGTGTCTCTTTACATGTCTGTCTGACTCTGTATGTCTGTACCCCAGCCGATGGTTCATGTACCCCTCCCCAAGCTATGCCTGCTCCAGCTGCCATGAGGAGGCGTGTCTTACCTGGCCTCAAGCTACTGCAATGAGAGAGGGCTGAGGTTGTCCTCTCTCCCCAGGGCAGCCTGTGTACAGAACCCCCCAGCCCCAGCCCCACTTCAGAACAATGATTGAAATGAAGAAAAACAAAACTTATTTGACCCTGTGATGGGGCATCTGCCCTGCAGTGGCCCTTTCAGGGATAAAACCCAGCCCTGAGAGAGGGCTGGAGCTGTGGAGCCAGCAGCTGTGGCCTGTATGAGCCAATTAGGGCCCAGCTGAGAGCTGTATAAATACGGGCTCCTGGAGGGGTGGAGACAGACACACTTTTGGTCTGGCTGTGGAGCAGGAGGGACCTGGCTGTCAGGGAAGCTGGAGGCTTCCTGAGACAGGGCAGGGCTGGGAAAAGGCCGGCAGACTTGGGAGCTCTGGCCTGACCTCACTCCCAGGCTACAGGGCCTGAGACAAGGCCTGAGGATACTAGGGCTGTAGACAGAGCAGGGCTGGGGAAAGGCTGGCAGAGCTCTGGCCAGGCAAACTCCCAGGCTGCAGGGTTTGAGGCAAGGCCTGAGTGTACTAAGGCAGCAGGGAGACAGCCAGGGTAGGCATAGGCAGCAGGTCCACACCCCCTTGCCAAAGATGAGTGGCCATTTCAGACTGCAGTTTGCCCCTGAGGTAAGGGTCTATCTGACGAATGGCAGTGGGTCACTGAGGCAAGGAGGGCGTAGGTGGTTGGGAGTTTCCAGAGGAGGAGGACCCCAGAGAGCAGAGACATGAGGAGACACCAGCCAGAAGGGGGCGCTCCAGCACCAAGAAGCTAATTCCCAGAGTGACCAGCAGGCGGAGCCCTGGTGATGAGTCACACCGTATTACAGACCCAAATAATGCCAGGTAAATCTTCTAGTAAGGCATGTGCACAAAGTGTACAGGCATCCTGGCATTGCCCAACTTTGGCGTGCTTGATGTTTCAGCTATAACGCACTTGTAATGTCGATATTTGTAACTAACATATGTACGTGTGTCTGTGTATACATGTACATCTACATCCAGCTTTAGGCTACGCTACATCATCGTGTGTATGAGCACGACCTTGTACAGATGATTTCAACGTGAAAAAGGCATGGGGGTGATTATTGGAATACATTATTGTGGGGATTAGTGGGCAGAAGGCATGAGAATAAAGCTGCCTGGTAAACACAACAAATACACAGCAGTCCCCTGTGATTATTTATTTATTTATTTATTTATTTAGTCTGATTGCACCATATAATTATAAAAAGAATGCAATGCAATCAGGGACAAAAATGACATCAGCAAACCCCTGGCCTTTGGCAAACAAAACAAAGCCTGAATCCAAAATGATTTGCAGACCCACCAAACCTCATTCTCTTCATCCTAGAATCCTAGGGCTGGTAGAGATCTCAGGAGTCAAGTCCAGTCACCTGCCCAAAGCAGGACCAATCCCAACTCAATCATCCCAGCCAGGGCTTAAAAACCTCTAGGGACGGAGATTCCACCCCCTCGCTAGGAAACCCGTCCCAGTGCTTCCCCACCTGCCTAGAGAAATAGATTTTTCCCCAGTAGCCAAGCTAGACCTCCCCCACTGCAACCTGAGACCACTGCTCCTCGTTCTGCCATCTGTCAATACCCCCATCCAGACCCTCATTCTTCTGTGCTGTCGATCCACTGTTTAGCACAGGGTTTGGATTTTTTACATGGACATCACCATTGTGTATATTCTGTACGGAGAATTATTCTAACCTGTAATAGAAAAAGATCTGTACTGCTCAGTGAAGTACTGTTGATCCCTTACAGGTGTTGTATTAGTATTCTAGCAACACATCATGCCTAGTTTTCCCCATTTATAATTTAGCCAGTGCCAAAGGGTTATTTTCATCAGATATAAAAAAAAATGGACACTTATAAAAATGCATAGGTTTTAAATTGCTCAGCAGTTGGAGTAGTTATAAGAACTAGCCCAGGGAATAAATGCATGTTTCTCACATTAAGCACGTAAGGCATTTCCATACAGGTTGCAAAGCCTAATGGAATCCATTTCTGTTACTACAGCACAGGGCTGTTTTTCTTCCGTTACTTCAAATTTCAGTCTCCCTCTTAGGCCTTGTCTGCACCTGACCAGCTAGAAGGTGCGCCATCCAGCAACACAAAATACATAGTGGGATTCAGCTTGTCTTAAGCTGAATCGCCACAGTGTCTACACTACTTCCGTCAGTCTCCCTTACTCCTCACAGAATGAGGAGTACCCGACACCGGTGAGGCCTGCCCTCAGCATTCGATCTGGGGGTATACACTAGTTCTGCTAAATCGAACACTAGAAAATCAACCCCTGGAGAGTCAATCTTCTCCGCAGTGTATCCAAGCCCATAATGCTTTATTAATACTGTTAAAACTCAGTGGTTTAGGTGTAAGAAATCACATTTAGTCTGACTGAATACATTTGAAACACCACTTAATTATAGTCTACCGTTATTTTTTGCTATGTCTGAGCTGGAACAATGAATCGATATAGGTTCCTCCTTTCATTCAACAGTGCAAAGCCTGTAAAACAAAGATACATTTCCAGTTTGAACTTGTAGAAATTTGTTCTGCTCGCTGCCTGGAAATGTCAGCAAGGATAGCAGCTGCCTGACCCTTCTGTAGCTCTCCCAGGGGAGAGGAAAATGCAAAGAAGTCAGGGCCCTTTCAGATGACTTTTATTAGGAGATATGCATAGAGCTTGTCCCATGCTATCCCAATTAAATCTTTCTCCAGGAACTGTGTGTTTGTTCTTAGCCGCTGTAGTTCTGCTATGTTTGGAACTCTACTCACAGTTCACAAAGTTAAGCACATGCAGGTGCCTTGTGTGATTGGAACCTTAGTGTTACACACATGGCGAAGCTCCTGACAAGTGACATTCATATTTTGTGGACATATGGCGTGAAATCCAGGCTGCATTGAAGATAGTGACAAATCTGCAGTTGATGTAAATAGGGTTAGGATTTTACCCCACGGACTTTTTCAGGTCTCCAACCTAGGAACCATCTCCTCTTATCTCTGATTGTATAGTACTCGTTATCTGGGGCCCAGATACCGAATGGGGCCAGTGGACATTATTAGAATATGAACCATTAATAACAATTACAATGGAACGTTCCATTGGAAGTTTGCATTGAGAAATGCTCCTGACTGTTGTCAGTATCTAGCCCTCCAGTTACAACCTAAGCAGCTTCCGGGATGGTGAAGATGTATGGAAAGGTAACATATGTCTAACCATGTCCAAGGTAACATATGTCTAACCATGTCTAACGCTACCATGTTTAAGTGATGGTAGCAACATTCATTTTGTCACTTACAGTAATGTTACGTGGTCATGTTAGACTTCTTCTTCCCAAGAAAAAGGAGAAGGGCAGAAGAAGGGGGGAAGGGGAAGCAGAGGAGAAGGTGGAGAAGAAGGGAAGAAGAAAGAGAAGATTATTCTAATATAAAATGTAATGCCCCCAAAATACCAGCGATTATAAAAAATCAGATCTACACGACAGACTGGAATGGAAACGCAGGCAATGTCTGTACAGTAAATCAAGTTTCCCACTTTTCTTTTTTAAACAAAAGTGACTCTGACTGGCTCTGTTACTGCAGGACCGCCTGGCCCGTAAGGAGCGGCGGCCATATTTATTTGGGTGGCACTTTGCGGCGTACGCTGAGCACCCCCTGAGGTACCTGCACCAGGGGAAAGGGGCTAGCACCAAATTCCTAAGCTGGAGTCTGATCCAATGGCCTGGAGATATGGGGGACCCTACTGTCTGGGTGACCAGGTGACCAAGAGGCCCAGCCCAACTTGGCAGGCAACCAGTTCTGGCCAGTGGGAAGACAATGGGCTGAGGAGAAAGGACCCTGTTGACCTGACCAGCCAGTTCTAGCTAGAGGGGGACAAAGGACAGAGGAGAGAGGGCCCCAGGGACCTGTTTACCTGGGATGGAAGCCAAAGGACAAGGGAGGAGCTACTGGGGCTGGGATGCCAGATGCCTTGAAGGAAGAAGGGGGCGATTTGGATGTGCTTTGCTGAGGGAGATCAGGCCTACGGGCCTTAAGAGTTCTGATGCTGCGTTCAGATGCTCAATAAACCTGCCTGTTTGATGCTGACTGAGAGTCGCTCCGGTCGAGAGAACAGGATTGCATTATTCCTCTGGGAGTGGAGGCCCCAGGGGTCCAAAGCCAGTGGAGTCCTGGAGGGGGGCATGGCGAGAAATAGGCCTGCTGAAGTCTCAGGGAGGTGCAGTCCCAGGAGGCAGAGGGACTTAACCCCCAAGAAACAGTAGACCCCCCCGAAGGGCGGTCACATGGAAGAGGGTTTCCCCCGGGGACCAAACAGGCCAAGTGTGGGCACAACCTGTGAATCCGTATTGTGGCCATGCTGAGAGCCATTGCATCTGACCATAAACCCTTCATCTAGCAGAAACCACGTCACACAGTTGAACAACCTGTGGGGACGCTTCCAGGTCCCGATGCCCATCACTCAAAGCCATCTGGCAACTGGAGTCATTCATTTTTTAAGAAAAGATTAAACCTCCCATCAAGTACAAACTGTTTTAACTTGGGTCAAATGGAATGCTTGGTTCAACCAGAAACAAACACCGTTTTACTGTATCGGTTCACTGTAAAATGTAAAGAGAAATCATCATGGGTTAAAAAAATGTTGGTTCATCCATTGAAACTCCCTTCCCTGCCCCTCCTCCCCCATTGCTTAGTCACACACGTCTATTCCCACTTCCCAAGGAAACAGCCAGAATCTCCCAGTCCAAAATCTAAAGGTGAGAATTAATGAGTTGCAGACCATTCCTAATTAGCTGCTCCAGGAGCATCTGAACGAATAATTATAAAAATACATCCAAGCCATTCACAGTATTTGGAATATTTCTCTTCCTCTGTGATCACATGGAAACTGAACGCAAAAGTCCAGAGCTGAGCTTGTGATATCAGCCAGGGCCCTGTCACTCCATTCAACTCCTTGGATAAGTCTGTCAGATCTCATTTCACAGGCTCCCCGACATCAGTGAGATTAGCACGGGGGTGGCCTGTATTTTAACTTCCCTTTTTGCTAGTTCTCAAGGTCTACCCTTGAATTAACAGGTTTTAGTGACTAATTAGAGCAATGAAAAATTCTCTGGTTTCAGATCATAAGAATTAATTCAGCCTTTGGTTTGAGTATGATATGGGACTAAACACTGTGTAAGCACCAATAGAAATTTGGGGTGTTCAGAGTCCGGACCCTTATCTACATCCCAGTTCATCCTCTAGTTTCACTTTGTCTACAGTGACATACTCTTATATTCACTCTCAGTTTTGGTGATGAATGAGCCAAAAATCCACTTATGAAATGGTCATTTATTTTGTCTACTTTCACATCCAAATGGTAACTCACAGTATTGCCAACTCTTGTGATTTTAGGGGAGAACTCTAACTCCTGCTGCAATAGAGAATCTCAGCTGTCATAAGTAATTTTTAGCCCTCATGGCTGCAGAGAAAAACTTGAGAAGAAAGAACCCAGTGTTTATTCACTTCATATCTTGTGATTTGTGTGCCAGTCGCATGATTTTTTTTGTTTTGGTGTGTTGGATTCACAACATTGGAACACTGGGGGTTGACAATACTGGCACTGGGTCAGGTTCGTTCCAATTTGGACTTTGATGTACAGCTTTCTCACCCCAAAGTGAATAGTTAGACAAATCTGAGATGAGATTTGAATTTCTTCTGAAACCCAACTCAGGCATGGTCAGGTGTCTGTAGTTATATTGCTTCACAAAGTTGTGGAAAATCTTAAGGCCTGAAATGTAAATATGTGAGGTGTCCAATTTCACACTTAGATTGTGTGCTCATTAACTGCAAGTGCACACAGACACTGGTTTATTGCACATTCAAATGACCATAGTTACTCAGCCGTGCATGTGCTTTGTTGATTGACATGTACACCGATAAATTAGATGCAAATAGTTGTATTTGCAAACTACAGTTTGATAAGAGAGGCCCATATCTTCATCACCAATCATCATCATTGCAGTGCCTTGGAGTTTTAGGACGTCACCTTTTCAACCTTTTCTCTATAACCATAAAAACTAGAAAATTACCTTAAACAAACAAAAGCACATTCTTCCATAATCATCTGATTCAAGGAATAGGCCTTTAAGAAAACCCACACATAGCATGGAGACATACAATGGAATTGTTTGACTTAGCAACACTGTCTTTCTGTCAGGATCAGAGACTCCTTAGTGGATTCATCTTCATTGACCAGTGTTGGAGCACACTATTTTCATCCCTTTTCTGTTGGGGTTTGGTAGGTCACATCCCCATTTCCAGCACCTCCATGTCTGCAAACTGCAAGTACAACATGCAAATCTTGCCAAGAATATGAAGTCTCAGAGAGGGAGTTGTGTTAGTCTGAAGCTTTAAAAACAATGAGTAGTCCTGTGGCACCGTAGAGACTAACAAAAATATATCTAGTATCATGAGCTTTCAAGGGCAAAACCCACTTCCTCAGATGATGAACTGAAGAAACAGGAACCCAGAATTTATAACAGAAAAAGCGGGCGGGGGAGGAAGTACCTGTCAATTTAAGGACCAGTGTTAATGAGGCTAATTAAGTGAGAAGGAAGTGTCTCATACTTAGCTTTTGATGGAAAAAGGTGATGCTAAATGCAGGGAAGGCTGGCTTTATAGTGTGACATCCAATTAATGTCTTTGTTCAGGCCCAGGGAAACAGTGTCACATTTGCAGATGAATGTCAGTTCCACACACTGTCTGTAATTGGCAGGTGAAATTCCTTTGTAGAAGAATGGCTGCTTTTAAATCCGTTAACGATTGCTCAGGAAGCAATATGAAGCCAGTAACGGAACTTTGCTAAAATAATTTGCACATCAGTTTGAATTTCAGGCAAAGATGGCCCTTATTTGACACAAGCTCCAGCCCAAACTCCACATCTGAACCAGCTTCAATTTGAGAAGGGGGGGCTGGAACCCCTAACCTAAACCTAATCTGAATATTGCAAAATGCAGCTTTGTAATAAACTGAACTAAATCCCAGGATCTAAAAACTGCACACCTGGGAGTGTAAAGCTGTGGATCCCATTCTCAATTTGCTCATCTTGTTTAAAGTGCACTAATTAACTCACTACGGGGCCTGATCTGGAAGATTTTAATCTTGTGGTGAAACTAATGACAAGTGGGAGTCCTGGTTGGGTGAGGACAAAATATGTCAGGATCAGGTCAAATGGGAATCTGTCATTTTACTCATTCACCCTCACTTGCTCAGGAAGTGACATATCTTTCCTATAACTTAACAATGCAGGGGGTTTTTTCTGGGGGAAAAAATGAGAAAATGGTAAAATACCGTTGACTGGCAAGTGATTCCTGAGCTTTAACACCTTCCAGCCAATGCTGTTCTTACCCAAAACACTTACTTGAATTATTAATAGTTTCCAACTGCTCAGCTTGAAATAATTTAGCATTGGAAAGAGAAAAGTCACTCGCATTATTCAAAGTGGTTATTAAAAATATGCTCCCTAAAAAAAATCTGTATAATTTGTATCTTTCTCCAGAGACCAGCCTGAGAATGAGATCCAGAGAAATCCCAATGCACTTGCTGAAGGTTAATTGATAAAATACAATGTAACGGAAAAGCTTGCAAATTCCCCTTAAAACTGAGACATACCCGTCTGCTCCTTTAGTTGTTTTAGCTTTACAGGATTTTTCATATTTGCAGTCAGAGATGGCTTGATTTGTCTGGAGGCTTGATGCCAGAGCTGGTCAAATTATTCATTTCAAATACAGATACCTTTTAACTGAGCAGTGCTACAGTTCCCACCAAACAATCTATTTCATCTGTCAATATGACTTTTCTAGACGATTTACCCAGCGTTGCTTGGATCCTTAATCAAATAAGTTTTGTTTTTCTGCATTTAAACCATTGTTCTGGGGTGGGGAGTTCTGTACGCAGGCTGCCCTGGGGAGAGAGGACAACCCCAGCTCCCTCTCACTGCAGAAGCTTGGGACCAGATGAGAAGAACCTCTCCATTGCCACCGCAATGGACACAGCTGTAGGAGAGGTGCATGTTCCCCAGCTGGGGGACAGACAGACACACAAACAGACAAACTCTGAAATATATAGTAGATCGATATCCCTTTCTCCGCACCTGCCCCCTGCTGGCCTAATGGGGTTATATCTCTCCCAGTCCCCACGCTGCCCTCCTGTGGTCATCCTACAGTGTAACTCCCTCCTTCCAGACTCCTCCCTTTCATTTTATGAGAAATACTTACATTCCAGGCACATCCCATTGTCCTGGCACAACCAAACCCTGACCTTCCTTTAAGTTATGCTGCAGTTTCCTCTTATACCAATTTGATGGTCCTTGCTCTTACCATTTAGGAGGAGTTCCTGAACAAATGGACTCACAGAAAGATGGATGGACATATAGACAGACAGATGCACAAATTCTCTAAAAATATATAGTAGATGATGCATATTTACAATCACTTCAATTAAATCTGGCACCTCATCAGATGGGCGTCTGAGATACTGTGCAGTAAATATTACAAAAGCCCCACATACCTTGCTAATGATTTTGAAAGTTTTAATATATTAAAATATCACAACCTCTTTCATACAATAGATTAAGTCATGATGGTCAATTGACTAGCTGAAACAAAAAACAGGACTATGTAGCACTTTAAAGACTAACAAGATGGTTTATTAGGTGATGAGCTTTCGTGGGCCAGACCCACTTCCTCAGATCAAATTGAGGCTAGGTTGGTGGAATGAAGGCCTAGTATCTAATAGTCTTTTACCTATTATCTAATTTCTATAAAACATGTAAGTGTAGAACCCCAACAGAGCAAGCTGAAGTAAATATGAACCAGGTTGGTTGTTTTTATGTCCACTGCAATATTAAAGAAATGGCTAAAACTTGAAGTCTAAGTTAGAGATGTTGGCAGAGGAAGGAAGGCATTGATCTCTGCACACAGGGATGTCATTTCCCTCCTTCTGTTAGTTTGTTTAAATTGATCTTCTTCGGTTCGGGTGAGAAATCATATCAACCATGAATTTGTCTTATTTCCATCAGTCTTTCAGAATATATTCATCGTATAGGGAATATGTGGTTCTTTTTTTTTTTTTTTTTTTTTTTAATTCGGAAGCATCAGGTTAACTTTTTCTTAAATCTTACCTGCAAGTTTCACAAGCTGACAACCTACCAGAGAGCAGTCTATTTACACTTCCTGTAGAATGAGCAACAAAGGAGGACCCCTGACTTGAATGAAGAAGGTGGGGTGATCATCTGGGTATCTAAGGTGTTTGTACACAAATGCAAGAAGCCTGGGAAACAAACAGGAAGAATTAGAAGCCCTGGCCCAGTCAAAGAACTATGATTTGATTGGAATAACGGAGACTCCCATGACTGGAGCACTGTCATGGAAGGGTATAGACTGTTCAGGAAGAACAGGTGGGGGAGAAAAGGAGGAGGAGTTCAATTGTATGTAAGAGAGCAATATGTTTGCTCGGAGCTCCAGTATATAGAGGGTGAAAAGCCTGTTGAGAGTCTATGGGTAAAGTTTACAGGTGGAGGCAACAGGGGTGATATTGTGGTTGGTGTCTGCTGTAGACCACTGGATCAGGTGGATGAGTTAGATGAGGCTTTCTTCAGACAACTGAGAGAATCTTTCAGATCACAGGCCCTGGTTCTCATGGGAGACTAATCACCCTGACATCTGTTGGGAGACCAATACGGCAGTACACAGGCAATCCAGGAAGTTTTTGGAGAATGTTGGGGATAACTTCTTGGTACAAGTGCTGAAGGAACCGACCAGGGCCATGTGCAGTTTGACCTGCTGCCCACAAACAGGGAAGAACTAGTAGGGGAAGTAGAGGTGGGTGACAACCTGGGAAGCAGTGATCATGAGATGGTAGATTTCAGGATCCTGACCAAAGGAAGAAAGGAGAATAGCAAAATACACACCTTGGACATCAGAAAAGCAGACTTTGACTCCCTCAGAGAACTGATGGGCAGGATTCCCTGGGATGCTAACATGAAGGGAAAAGGAGTCCAGGAGAGCTGGCAGTATTTTAAAGAAGCCTTATTGAAGGCACAGGAAGAAACCATCCCGATGTGCAGCAAGAAAAGGAAATATGGTAGGCAACCAGATTGGCTTATCGGGGACATCCTTGGTGAGCTTAAACACAAAAAGGAAGTTCAAAAGAAGTGAAAACTTGGACAGATGACTAGGGAGGAGTATAAATATATTGCTCAAGAATGCAGGGGAGTTATCAGGAAGGTGAAAGCGCAATTGGAATTGCAGCTAGCAAGGGATGTGAAGGGTAACAAGAAAGGTTTCTACAGGCATGTTAGCAATAAGAGTGTGATCAGAGTGAGTGTGGGGCCCTTACTGGCTGAGGGAGGTAACCTAGTGACAGATGATGTGGGAAAGCTGAAGTACTTCACCGACAAGGTCAGCTCCCAGACAAATGCACCAGACAATGAAGTAAGGGAAGGAGGTGGACAGCCCTTGGTGGGGAAAGAACACGTTAGGAACTATTTAGAAAAGCTAAACATACACAAATCCATGAGTCTGGATTTAATGCATCCGAGGGTATTGAGGGATTTGGCAAATGTCATTGCGGAGCCTTCGGCCATTATCTGTGAAAACTTGTGGAGATCGGGAGAGATCCCAGATGATTGGAAAAAGGCAAATGTAGTGCCCATCTTTTAAAAAGGGAAGAAGGACAATCCAGGGAACTACAGACCAGTCAGCCTTACCTCAGTCCCTGGAAAAACCATGGAGGGGATCCTCAAGGAATCCATTTTGAGGCACTTGGAAGAGGGGAAAGTGATAAGGAATAGTCAGCATGAATTCACAAAGGGCAAGTCGTGCCTGACCAGCCTGATTAGCTTCTATGATGAGGTAACTGGCTCTGTGGACGTGGGGAAGTCCGTGGATGTGATATACTTTGACTTCAGCAAAGCTTTTGATACGGTCTCCCACAAT
>JANRFK010002932.1:2960496-2971647 GCA_030068395.1 Apalone spinifera | reverse complement strand
GTTGCCGCATGGCAGGGGGGCGGGATCTCCTCCGGCGGCCAGGAGTGTGCGTGTTAATAAATTGGGTGCCGCTGTGGCACACATCCAAACCAGCGCACGCAACCTCAATACTAGTGCGCAAGCCAAAACTCACTCCTCTCGTGGTTGGAAAATCTCCGTGGGAACCATGGTGGGAGCGCCCCATGGTTTAGCACTGCTTTGAGGAAGAGCCAGGCTTTGTAATCCCCTTGCTGTGTGCTCTGCCTTTCTGAGCGTGCTAGCGGGGACCGGGCAGGGCTCTGAAGAGGGATGCTAATCATTGGCCTGATTGAAGTGATTGCGCCTTTGGCGTTGATTTGTCTTGTCATTAGCCCACTGACCTACAGAACGGCGCTTTTAATCTTTGAATGCCAGACGAGTCTCATGTTTACGCTCCGGCTGTGAGGACGAGATGCTGGGTCTGCCGCTCATCACGTCTGATTCATTTCGTGGTGCCAGGAGATAGGGGTCAGGCTGATACCTCGCTCAGTAGGGCTGACAGAGCCTGAAGACTCAAGCCCCCAAGATAAAGTCAGTGGGTTAGATTCTCTGCACTCCGGGATCACTTATACATCATTTGAACTCCATTGATTTAATTGCTTGACTCCCGATTTACCAAAGTGCCAGCAAGAGACGAATCAGCCCCTTGATGTTACAGAGAGCTCCTCAATACCCTGGAATTCAGCTCATCTATGTTGATTTCAGACCAACCTTACTGAAGTAGGGTATGTCTACACTAGCTCGTTAATTCGAGCTAGGTAGGCAAATGAGGCACCGGAGTTGCAAATGAAGCCCGGGATTTAAATATCCTGGGCTTTATTTGCATGTTCCCGTCCGGTCGCCATTTTGAAATTTCACTAGCCCGAACTCACTGCCGCTGAGTGATTTATCTGGGCATGTCTCCCAGGTTTTGCTCCATTAAGCCCCAAACAGGATGTTTCCTCAGCTCCTGCAAGGGGATTCCACAGCCATCGGAGCAGCTGCGAGAGCCTGGCGAAATGCTCGGAAACAGAGCTATCCGTCTGGCCTGATTTAAAGTCTCCAGATTCCACCCAGATATGAATTTTCTGAACATTTGCTCCTCTCCGCAGGAGCTATTGTTCCTGACATATTTATTCAGCTCACCACTAACTCGAGAGAGCGGTTTTGACAGAAAACCTTCTTACATTAAACATCCAAATGTACTGCACGGAGGGAGGAGATGCGAGGCTCAGGGGATGACAAAAAAACCCCTACCATTAGCTCTTCTTGACCTCAGTGGAACGTGTGTTTCGGTCAGGAGAGAAAACGGGGGGAGGGGGCGACCAAACTGATCAAAGCGATATTGAAGGAAGGAGACCACAGGGTTGAGATTTAAAGCAAACTGCTTTTAAAGAAAGATCCTGGAAGGAGAGACCAAGACCATCAGATAGAGCAAGAGCAGGTGTGCACTATGAAAGCAATCCTGATGCATGAAAAGCCCATTGCTGGTGTGTGAATAAAGCAGACGAGTTTCCGTCCAACAAATGAGCTAGCTTTGGGAGGTTCAGAGCTTTTAACTGGATAAGCAGGACCGCAGATTTTTTTTGTCCATCCTACACTTTTCTTCTTCAGGCCTTTCTCGGCCCCTTTTCTACTTGATCACTCACCAAACCAATCTGCTCCTTCAAGGAGAGAGGCGCGGGCTACGCAGAGGGCTGGGAACAGGAGGAGATGCTGGACCCCAGGTGTGCAACAACACAGCTCGATCGCTGATAGTCCTGGCAGATTTTTTCGACACTGGCCACTTATTTTAAGGGCCTCTGTTTCAAGGCACTCAACATCAGAGAGGCAGCCTGATTTCCACGGGTGATGCCAACCCCCAGCACCACTTGAAGCCACCCACCAATGGAGACAGCCCAAATCAGTGGGTACTTTCGAAAAGTTTAGCCTTCACTTTTTATGACTCAGTTTCCCCATACATCAAATGGAAGTAATGTGATGCCTCTAAATCCCTCACCCCAGCACTGCAAGTCTACCTGTGTAGGTAAGACCTCTACTTGTCTGCTAAACTGCACCTTCATCCTTCCTGACCCTCTTTGTTTGTTTTGTCTATTTGTTACATCTTGACTGGCATGGAGTTGTAATTTCTTTAGGGCAGGGGCAGTTTTCTTTGTTACTCCTCTGCATTGCGCCTAGCAGAGAGAGGCCCCGATCCTTGATTGGGTAGTATAGGCTATTTAACAATGCAAATAATAAATGAACGCTGGGGAAGTACTTTGAAGAGCATTGGGTGTTTTCATTCAGTTCAGAACCAAAAAAGATGAACGGTGGAAATTAACTTCCCTGGCCCATAGTGCTGCAAGATGTGCTGGTTCTATGAACTGGAGACATATATTTGCTGCTTCTTTGTTTGCCAGAGGCTGGAAATGGGTGACAGGGAAGGAATCACTTGACGATTTCCTGTTCTGTTCACTCCCTCTGGGGCATCTGGCATTGGCCACTATCGGAAGGCACTGGGCTAGATGGACCTTTGGTCTATAATCTGCTGAAGTAGGATCGTAGAGTCCCCAAGCGTCATTGCGTTTTAGAACCATAGCACTAGGGTGTCTTATAAACGCCGAGGGTGGCAGGTCTGAGTGGCAATAGGGGAAGAAAGGAGACAGGCATACTGGGATTTTCACAAATGATAAATGATCCCTTGTCAAGGCTGCTCGAAGCATTTCCTTCTTTTCAATTATTCCACTGATTATGAAATTCACTTGATTATTCTAACACCCCACTTAAAAATGAGTCAGATCATACAATTTGCTCCAAATTGCTGCCATCCATCATCTGCCCCAGCTCACTGGAAAGAGGATCTCAACGTGATACTTTTCTCCTTGCTGTCATTTCCCTACAACTACCTACAATTTTTCTTTTCTCAGTGCCATTGTTTTTTTTCTTAGTGATGAAAATACTCCCGCCTCCCCACCCGTGACCTTCCCTTCCCAGAATGAAAAGGTTGGTTATTTACCACATCAACGTTGTGAATAGTCTCTGCTGCTTCTTTGTAAAAGTGGTTTATTATTGAAGAATTATTTAGATCTGCTCTCCATCAGCTCATACCCTACTGTATGAGCAGACACATCCAACATGGAGTCTATGCAACAGCAACATCATCTGTATGATATCATGCTGCCATGCATCTATAATTAAGCTGGAACTTTATGATTCAGTAGCTCTGCTTTGTTTTCTCTCGGTGAACTGCGAGAAACTCTCTGGAGGAAGCTGCTTTTTTTTTCTGCTTGCTTGATTAAAGTTATATTTATTCCTTCAGAATCCTCTCCCCACAGAAAGTCAAGAGCGCTCTTTTGAGAAATGGCTAATCTATACAGTGAATTTTACAGCCAGGTTCCTTTTTTAAAAGTCTAAGATAAAACCAAGGTACCAAAAAGAAAAAAAAAAAGAAAGAGCAGAAAAAGAAATAAAAAAGAAGATAAAGAAGTCCACATCAGAAAATAAAGCAAATATATTGTAACATGACGTGAAAGCAGCCAAAGCTCTATTGTTTATTACAATATGTTGGAGGAGAGCGGAGGAAATTCACATGAGAGCTTATGAATATTGCTGGATTCTAACCACAGAATCTTCCAACATTTACACGAGGAATTTTACACATTCAAGCTATTTCCATGCAACTCAACAGGCTCGACAGGTGCAAACATGTCAATGTTAAACATGTATTTCTCCAGTTTTGCTCCTGCTCAGCACTGGCCACCTCTGTCTTCTCATACAATACAGCTAGTGCCTGGGCCTTCTCCTCTGAAGTTCCTTTCATCTGCAGCTTGTCTCCTAGCCCCCTCAACTCTTATCAACTCGCCATCTCGTCAGTGAAATAATGTGCTACCGTTTCATTCTGCGGGCGTTGTGTTTTCTTCCGTGCGCTGGTTTGGAATTCAGTTTGTATGAAAAAGGCTGAAATGAATATTTGGGTTGGGGGCAGAGTTAAGTAGGTGTTTAGGAATGAAAGAGAGCAAAAGGCTTGTTACAGTGCAATAACTTGGTGTGTGTCTTTGTCCCCCTCTAGTGGACAGATTAGGTACAGAGATGTCTGAGTCTGCTACTGTCTCTGTGGTAACACAATTGGTCCGTTCGCTCTAGTAGTGGTGACTCCCACTTTCAGATCCAGAAGTCGTGGGTTCGCTCCCCACAGGCAACCTCTTGTGGGAAAGAATTCCAGGCTAAAAATAGCCCCTATTTTGTGTGGAACATGTTAAGAAAGGAGGAAACTGGTGAGGGAATAGTATTAGTGCCAGGGGCATCACTGCAGAAATAGTTCTGCAAATCCACTTCCCTCTTTTCACAGATGCTGGTTGTTGTTGCACCAGAGAGCTGTGGTGTGGCTGGGAGTACAGTGGCAGAGGCCCAGAGTCTGGCGTGCATCCGGAAATGGAGCAGGAGCCCTGCCAGAGGCTGGCAGCAGAGACAGGCCCGGAGCCTGGAGAAGTACTGTGGCCAGGTAGCTGGTAGCCTGGAGTCCGGGTGAGGAGTCTGTGACCGGCAGTGGAACCGGAGCCTGGCCAGGGGCTGGGAGTGGAGCCAGTCCCATGACAGCGGCCTGGAGTCTGGGAGGGGGCCGGCAGTGGATCCAGTCCTATGACCAGGGAGCTGGTGGCCTCGAGCCTGACAGGGGGGCTGGGAGTGGAGCCAGTCCCTTGGCCGGGGTGCTGGCAGCATGGAGCCCAGCCAGGGGGCTGGGAGGGGAGCCTGACCCGCAGCTGTGGAGCCGATAGTTTGGCGCTTGACCCATAGTGGGGTGTAGAGGGACACACTCCCTGTACACTAAGCCATCAGGCTTTATTATTCAGGGAAGCCTTGTTCACTAAATACCTGATACATGAATTAAGGGCTAAATAAAACCCAGCTCAGCGACGACCAGCCCTCCTCACTGAGTAACCATGATCAAGTGAATACATCAGCAGGGTGTCAGTTTATGGGACTGTTATACGTGAGCGAATCTATTGGAACAAATAGCCAGTGAAGTGAACTATTAGAACGGCAAGGCCATGCATTTCATCGTGCTTCGTCTCTCCTGCAGCCATCCCACGGAAATCAAGAGGACCTCTGCTGCGAGGGGACCAGTCCCTGCTGACCAAATCCTCAGTGGCACTTGGAGCCTCTTGCAAGTGCTGGGCACTGTTCGGTGTGGGTCCTGCGTAGGAATTTTTTGACCAAATATTTGTTGTAAAAAAAAATGCCAGTTTGTCCAAATGAAAATGTTTCTCATAGAATTCCAGGCCAATAGGGACCATCGGGATGAGCTTTTTTCTCAAAACAGAAACTTTTTGCAGGAAAGGGTTGGTGTCAATGAACTTCCTGACTTGAGAAAATGGTGGGGAAAAGTTCTGGCATTGGTGAAATGCCCTGTATTGACATAGTCAAATTACAGTCTTTTTGAAATGACTAATTTTTTATCATTTAAGCTAATTCTATTACAAACATTAAAAAAATCAACATAGTTTGAAATGGAACGTTTGTCGAAATGAAGAAAACAGAACGTTAATAGGCAGCCGATTTTTTTAAAAATACAGGAAAATATTTCTTCTTGCCAGGGGATGTTGTGAAGGCCAAAGCTATAACAAAGTTCCAATGAGAACTAGGCGAGTTCATGGAGAATAAGTCCCCAGAGTGAGGAGGGATTCGGGGTTCTTCATGTGCCTCACCTCCATTTGCCAGACACTGGGGATGGGTGACAGGCGATGAATCACTTCATGCTCTTTTCATTCCCTCTGGAGCACCTGGCATTGGCCTCTGTGAGAAGATAGGATAGTGGACTAAATGGTCGTTTTGATGTTCTTATCTCGAACCCAGATGTATCTTCCCCCCGCCTGTTACCCCCTAGACCCTATTCCCCTCCCAGAGCTCAGAGAGAGTCCAGGAGCCCTGGCAGGGCAGCCAAGGTGGTAACAAAGTAAAACTAGACATTAACATGTCAAACCTAACCAGTGGCCCTTGAATGAGTTGCCACAAGGCTTCAGAACATGTTGGTTTTGGAAGTGAATGAGTCTAATGTTTATTTATTTATTTCATGAAGACTTAGATACAAGGCTTCTGTCGGCTCATTGTTATCTGCCAAACAGAGAGTTTCAGGTTAAAGTTGTGAGCAAGACACAAGAAGTCATTCTTCCACTCTACTCTGTGCTGATTAGTCCTCAGTTGCAGTATTGTGTCCAGTTCTGGGCACCACATTTCAGGAAAGATGTGGAGAAATTGGAGAGGGTCCTGAGAAGAGCAACAAATATGATTGAAGGTCTAAAAAATATGGCCTACCAGGGAAGATTGAAAGAATCGGGTTTGGTTAGTCTGGAAAAGAGAAGACTGAGAGGGGGGACATGGTAGCAGCTTTCAAGTACCTGAAAGGGTATTACAAGGAGAAAGGGAAAGATTGTTCTCCTTGGCCTCTGAGGATAGGACAAGAATCAATGCGATTAAACTGCAGCAAGGAGGGGTGAGGTTGGACATTAGGAAAAACTTCCTACCTGTCAGGGTGATTAAACACTGGAATAAATTCTAGGGAGGTTGTAGAATCTCCATCACTGGAGATATTTAAGAGCAGGTTGGACAGACACCTGTCAGGGATGGTCTAGACGGTGCTGAGTCCTGCCATGAGGGTAGGGGACTGGACTTGATGACCTCTCAAGGACCCTTCCAGTTCTAGGTTTCTATGAAAGTTGCCTCCACTCATCTGAAATGGTGCTCCTGCCGTTCAGTTATGTCTATTTCACAGTGCGCTGAACCTCCTGCTAGGGACTCAGACCCTTTGAAAGCACCATCTGACCAGTGATTGGACATTCACCGTAACATATGGCCCCAATTCCAGCCTCCCTCCTACTCAGGAAAGGACATTGTGTAGGTAATATTCCTCTCACACGCTGTCCTCACTTCCCGTGCACACCGACAGATGGGCTGGCATGGGAGTGAGGTCTGCTGAACCCAAAGACACTTCCATGCCCCATTTCAATTTAGCAATGCGCAGAAGCATATTTTACATGCAAAGTGGCCAATTAAGATGGCAAATGTTTTAAAATACAAGGATTTATTGGCATAAAATGTGCCATCTATCAATGCTGTATGAACAGTTTAATATAAAAAGCCATCTGGAAACAGGTTGTTTATCATACTGATTCCATTACAACTTGCTGCTTTAAGTGTCTGCCTAGCTCATTAGCTGTCAAAATGACTTGATGTCAGGGCCAAGAGGTGGGCGAATTTGAAATTCCACACAGGGCATGCGCGTCAGCTTAGGATTTTAGGCGGTTACTTCATTGTGGATGAGTATCTTGAACAGGGCTGAAATCATTTTGCTAGAGAGGAAAACAAGCCAGGGGAGCTACACCGAACCGGTTTCCTTTCGCTTCACCTTCCTGGACTTGAATGGAAAAGGGGACTGGCAGTCTTGGAGCTGCAAGGCCAGTCATCTGCCTGGCCTCATGAGGGGGCACAAGGGAGGCACAAGATTTCATGCCTCTAGCCAGGGGTGGTGGGTGAAGGTAGGGCTGGGGGAGGCAAGCCCTCCAGCCCTGCCCCCTCTGCCCATGCCCTGCTCCCAGGAGCCAAGCCACCACTCCCCAGCACCACCGGGAGGTGGCCAGTGCATGGACCCAGCCCCCCACCCCTTGCTCCTAGCACAACAGGTAGGGAGGAGAGCACGCGGCAGCTTCCCTGGCCCTGAAGCACAGGGAGGGCGGGTGCTCGGGGGCACATTAACCCTCTGTCCCCAGAATGCCTACAGCAGGCGTTTTGGGGGCAGAGCCATGCCTAGCGGTTTGGGAAGGCAGAGCCTTCGCCCGCCTCTGATACCCACCACCCCTGCCTCTAGCCCCAATAAAGCATACAGCAACTGTGTGACTCTCATGCTGAAGCTAAACTCCCCAAAAGAGGCCGGACAAGGACAGGGTTTTTTTATTCTGGCCAATGTTGCTGGGCTCAGATTGGGGAAAGGAAGTACAGACCTCACCCTGTAAAAAGGGGACATAGATTGATCTTTTGGGGGCATGCGCCCCCAAAGTTATTCTGTGTGAGCCACCAACTGCTACGCAGTCCTTCCTCTCTGCAGAATGACGGGAAGCTTCGAGGTCACAGTACGTGGCCCCTGGATGAAAGGCGTTCTCCGGTTCCTCTGGGGTTTAGTAATTACATTACATTTAGGTTGGACGTTAGGGTGGTGACACACTGGAATAAATGGCCTAGGGAGGTTGTGGAGTCTCCATCACTGGAGATATTGAAGAGCAGGTTGGATACACGTCTATCTGGGATGATCTAGATCAGGCGTGGCCAACTCGCAAGCCTCACGCAGCTCTTCCTCACCATTAGTGCAGCTCGCAAAGCCACCCCCGCACACACTGTACATGGCCCATGCCCCCCAGTTCCCCTGTGCTCACCGGGGCAGGGGAGCCATCCGGATCAAAATAGCGGCTCCAATATAGTGCCAGCGGGAGCCTGCTGTGGCCAAAAAGCCTCAAAAAGCTTTCTTAAAGGGCCAGTCCTTTTTTATTTTTTTATGTATGTATGTATTTATTTTGCTCTACAACTTTTTGCCCCGCCTCTTCGTGCTAGAGCCAGCTGGATCTTGGCTCTTCGTCTGGAACGGGTTGGCCACCCCTGAACTAGATGGTGCTTGGTCCTGCCGTGAGGGTAGGGGACTCGACTGGAGGATCTCTCAAGCTCCCTTCCAGTTCTAGCATTTTAGGATTCCTCTGGTTTTAAATGCCACCTCTCACAACACGACGCTATTTGATGTAGCCCTGCACATTTCTTACAAACGACTCCCAACAACACTTTGCAGTTACTATAAATAAAAAAACAGAGCAGAGCAAAGGAGCCAGGTACAGCAGAAAGGAAGAGAATCTCGACATGGCCAAGGTGCTGCACTATGAGGCAGAAGCCTGGGGTCGAGTCTCAATTCCACTGCGTCTGTCTTGTGTGCAGGATGCGGCAACTCCCCTTCCCTGCAGTGCTCAGCACCTCTGAGCATTGGCAGCTCGCCCTCTGTCTTCCCCATTGATCGTGGGGACAAAAGGGCTTACCTTGGTCGAGTGGTTTAAGGTACATAGCTAAAAACTGCCAAGTGCTGCAGCCCACTAATTGCACCAGTGTCTTCATCAGGGACCCTCTGGAGGCTAGTGAAGTGATTTTTCTAATCACAGTTCTTTGTGCAAACAGAATAACTTCTGCCTGCATTTTGCCCTCCGCAGCTAAACCTCGACACTACTCACTGCCGGGTCAGGATTTATTGGAAAACGACAATCGGAACATTTAATTAAAATCACAGCCCCGAGTTGTTGAGCTTCCTTGGAGGGGAGGAAAGGTTTGAGATTAAAATATGGGCTAGTGGATATTTCAAGCGACGGGTGCGTTATTTATGTGCATCATGGATATGAAAGGGGAACAGTTTATCTTTTTCACGTGGACAAATTAAACGACGGTGTCTGACACATGCTCATAAATCCAGAACCTTTACCGTAGGGAAGAGTAATTGATGGGAAAAGCTTCATCGCCACCATCTTGTAAGGGTGATCAAGAAAACACAGGACTCCAGGGAGACTACACACTCTCCCAGGCTCTCCCAGGGCAGGATTTTGACAAGCACGTGGATTCCAATAACAAGCAAGGAACACACAATCAGGGAGAAAGAGTCAGTTTAGTAACCGTCTCCAGGGTGAGGCTGTGGTTGTGCATGCAAATTAGCAATAACATCCCAGGTCTCTTCATTCACACTCGACAGCAGTGAGTCCCGGCATAGATCATAAGTAAAGGAAATGGCTTTATCTGTTAACCTGCTTCTGTTATTAATCTTGTAACAACTCCACAGCCATTAGGCACTTTATAGCTGTCACTACATCACTCAGAGCCTCCCGACAGCAGGGTTAGAATGCAAATCCCCCTGCTTCAAATACATAACTCCTACCACCTGAACAAGGGAAAAATCATCAATAGCTCTTAGCTGTGTAGCAGGCTCTGGCACACAACTGAGAGGTTCTGAGTCTATCCAGCAGAAGGGAGAGCAACAGACCTGTTCCTAAGGTCAACTAGCGTCTCATTAATCAGAGAGAGATTTAGTACATGCTGAGGAGTGATGGGAGATTTGGTTCTGTTAAAATACTCTTGATAATTTGGATCCACACTTTCTGAACTAGCCCAGTCTTTCGAGTCTGCCTAACTGGGCTGGAATGCTCATGAAAAGAAGTAGGCGAAACTTGTCTGCCAAAACCTTTTTGGTGGAAAATGCAGTTTCAGGAATGCTAATTTTTTTGTACGTGAATTCATGTTAGCTTTGTTACATTGTTTCATTCTCAAAATGGTTCGTGTCAATTTTTCAGTTCAAAATAGCTTTAATTTAATTTAGGAGATTGCCTCTCTCCTAGAACTGGAAGGGACCTTGAAGGTCATCTAGTCCAGTCCCCTACCTTCACAGCAGGACCAAGTACCACCCCTGACAAATTTTTGCCCAAATCCCTAAATGGCCTCCACAAGGATTGAACTCACAAACTTGGGTTTAGCAGGCTAATGCTCAAACCACTGAGCTATCCCTCCCCCTAAATTCAAATTCAACTTTCTATTTCAAATTTCCTTGAATTTTACAAAAACAGAAGAAACACGTTTAAACTTGGTTGAAACTGAGAACATTTCAATGTTGTCAAAATAAAATACTTCAGTCTCGTTTCTTTTTAACTTGCCAAAATGTTCAGTACCATTTATTGCCGGTTCAATTCCAAAATTCTTTTCCCTTGTGATCTTAAAATTGCTCATTAACTGAAAAATCCACGACTTGCCTGGATCTACTGAGGAGAACAGGCCTGTTGTGAGAAATGTCATACAGCATCCTGCTCCCCCGGACAATGACATGGTGTCACATGAAAGTCACATGTGAGTCCTGCAGCTTAGCAGGCCTGGGATGAAAGTTTCCATCCCTGCTGTACCCAGCATAGTGTAGTGTGGGACCCTGCAAGCCCAAACAGCAGCTGGGCTTTATCAGCTCTAACCGGTGCCTTGAGCTGGGAAACTACTGAGCAGTAAACAAGTTTGACCTCAGTCACAGCCCTTAAAGAGAGATAAGAATGACATTGAGCCAGGTACACTCGGTAAACAACTGGGCTACGTCTACATTGGCGCGCTTTTGCGCCAAAGCTATGC
>JANRFK010002932.1:2914466-2956928 GCA_030068395.1 Apalone spinifera | reverse complement strand
TGCGCAAATTCAAGCAGCCAGTGTAGACAGCTGGCAAGTTTTTCCGCAAAAGTGTCTGCTTTTGCGAAAAAACTTGCCAGTCTAGACGCAGCCAGTATGTTGCAGACAATGGAACATCTCATTACCTGGGCTCATGCCAAAGGAAGCCATGAGATCCCAGCACAGCATCGCCCTGGCGGGATGAAGTGTGAAGGGCCACTTCCACAGACCCCTTTCCATCAGCAGTTCCATCAGCTACGCCGGTAGGGTCCAAGAGATAAAGATGAGACAGGAACAGAGCATGTTCAGCATAACTTCATGCTGCCCACAATTCTTCGTACAAACTCTTCAGCCCATTCAGGTCAGCTGGGATAACTAAGTGTCTCTGTGACACGTTGCATTGGGTATCCATGGAATTGCACAAGGCAGGAGCAGTGTGTTCAGCTGTTCATCAGGAAAACATGCCTCTGTGCAGCAAGAGAATCCATCATGAATAAGCAGGGCCTACACCAATGACAACATCTGCCGGGGTCCATTGGGCAGGTCTGATGTTTGAAGTGGTTGGATTTGTCAATAGATATTTATCTTTGCTTAGGACAGGGGCAGTCTGTATTTCAGGTGTTCCTGAGGTATTTCTTGGGTAGCTTGACCCAAGAAAGACGATATCTAGTGTTGGTACCACCTTGATGTCCTTCTTGAGGAAGGACAAGTGCATTTGGTTGAAATAAGATGAGAATAATGGGCGTGGTAACTTGTAGAAGATGGAAGGAATGGCCGTCAGCTCTTGGTGAATATTATGGAAGGACTTTCAGGGTTGAATATTTGCTCAGGTCTTTCACAGGAAGTCAGTGGAAGAGTTTTGGGAGGATTATACAACGCTGACACTTCAAGGTGTAAGCCAACATCTAATCATCAGACTTAGAAATCCACCTCGCGTGTGAGTAAATTATTCCTGAGTTTCACACCATCTGGCTACGTCTACACTCGCGGCTTCTTGCGCAAGTACGGCCGTTCTTGTGCAAAAATCTGCAGCGCGGCCACACTGCCCGCCCGCGCTTGCGCAAGGAAATGTACAGTACGGTGTGGTAAGAGAGGGCTTCTTGCGCAAGAGCGACGCTCTTTTTTAACAGGTGTAGCTGTTAAAGAGAGGAGCTCTTGCGCAAGAGGGCAGTGTGGATGCTCTGCAGGGATTTCTTGCGCAAGAAAGCCCTATGGCTAAAATAGCCATTCGAGCTTTCTTGCGCAAGAGAGCACCCACACGGCCATGGGCGCTCTTGTGCAAAAGCACAGCGCGCACATGGCAGTGTAGACGTTTTCTTGTGCAAGACTTCTTTGTGCAAGATGTTCTTGTGCAAGAACCCTTGTGCAAGATGTTCTTGTGCAAGAACCCTTGTGCAAGATGTTCTTGTGCAAGAAGCCGTGAATGTAGACATAGCGTCTATGCTTAGGTAGCACTTTTTGCCCCTAGACCTCCGAGTGCTTTGCAAGTGAGGTCCCTATTGTACAGAGAGGCGGACTTGTCCATGGTCACCTAGTAGAGGTAGTAGAAACGGCTGGCGCTGGTCACGCTCAGAGATGGGACGTTGGACTAGATGGACCAGGCGCTCATCCTGCCTGGCTAGTCTGATACCCCTTTTGCAGTGTCTCTGATGTGCTTTGAGACCCTTCAAAGAAAGATGCTCTTTAACCCAAAGTATCATCATGCTATTGATGCTTTGATCCTGCACTGTGAACCTGGCACTTTGTCTTTGCTGGTGGCTAAATCTCAGCTTCCCCGGGCTGGATTTGTAGCTTCACCTAGATGGATTCTAAAGATTGAACACGGCACAGTAGCAGCCCATGGAACAGGCATGGTGAGAAAATAAAGAGATAAACATCATAGCTCCGTTCTAGTCACATATCTCCTTTGCCTCGGACTCAGGCAGACGTCAACAAGATGTAGTCTCTCCCCGGGGTTCAAATGCAGGAACAGCCCCTTCCCCAGGACTGCTGTAATGTAACACAAAGCCATTGAGCCTGCATTCTGAGACTCCAATTGCAGCTCAGCTTACTAACAAGGGGTATGGCAGAAAATGCATGTTGTAATACACCCGGGCCAGACAACCCTTGTATTGACAGGAACAGAATAGAGGGAATCCTCAAGGGGACAGAGTAATAACCCAGCGAGGCAGTAATCTTAAGAGCCTGAGTGCATTTGCACAGAGCTGTGTAATGTAAATGTCACTGGGCTCGTTCCTCCTCAGGATCTGGAGACAGAACTAAAGCCTAGAAACCACGCAGGCTGTGCTAACGACCAACACCTGCTCACTAATTGGACAGCGCGTCTTCTGCTTCCCTCTCAAGCAGCCCTCCTGTCAAGGCGAGCTGGTGACGTCCCCACACAATCAGAGACAGGTGGCCTTTGTTGGGCCCAGATGAACCCCAACCTGAACCTTCACCCAAGACTCAGCACAAACCTTCCCAGTGTATGAGAAAGTCTCATTTTGCCCTGGTCTACAGTAGCACCTTATTTCAAAATAACCCCCCTTAAGTCGAATTTCTAAGAGGAGCAGCCACACAACCAAGCTCGTTATTTCAATATAACAGTCTGTGGAATTCGAAATCGGTACTCCTGCTTTTCGTCGGGAATAATGCTAATTCTGAAATCGTTATTTCGAAATAGCGGTCATGTGGACACACGGGGGCCGCTATTTTGAAATAACGACTCCCCGGACTCATTCGAACTAATTACTCCCCAGTGCTTCCTGGGGCTCTGTGTCGAAGGAGCGTGTCCACAGTAGCAGAGCCTGCCTCGGACTCGTTTTGAGGCTCCCCTGTAGTGGGGACACGCTAGTTAAATCAGGAATTATTAAGCTGAATTTACTCATTTTGAAATAGTTTCCTAGTGTGGTTAGCCTATGCACATCTGGATTCCCTCAGGAATGGGATAGTAGGGCTGAAACCACAGCAGTCTCATAGGAGAGTCAGGTCTTTCCCATCCCAGGAGATTTAGATACCTCAGGTACAGAGAAACACCTGACCAGTCAGATCTTTATCTGAACTGATCATCAGTCCAGCCCAGCTTGAGGTTCTTCTATAGGTCGTGGTTAGAGCAGCGGCCTGAAAGCTATTGTCAAGGACTCTGTCGTTGCTCTAGATACAGACCAGACAGTCAGAGAGACCAGAGAACGTTAATCAACCAGTACATATTAATTATTCAAAACTGGGATTAAACAGTCACGTCACATTTAAAATCCTCAATGTGTGTGGCGAGGCTCATTAGCAGGCAAACAGGAAATGTGCGCGGTAGCACCAAGGAGGAATTAGTCAAAGGGAGCTGCTCCCTTTCAGTCAAGAAGCAGAGTGCCGGGCTCAAATTGGTTAAGGGTAAGAATCAAATGAAATACCAGGAATTTTGCACCCTCCATGCCTCTGTCACAGAACAACTGAGTCACAGAGTCCTGAGTCAGAACAAGAACCCTAAGCACGCAGCGTCAATATTGCTTTGTAGTTTTCAAGCACGGTACATAATTAACGAATCCGGCCAACACCTCTGTGCTGCTAGCAGGTATTATTTATCCCAGAAACTAAGGGACATAAGAGGTGGTCCAAGCCAGTCAGCAGCATAGTCAGGGTCAGGACTTGGTGGTTCTTGGCTTTCAATCTAGGATCCAGCTGCTTGACCACACCACCCACTGGCTCTGCTGAACCTACCGCAGCCTCGATTGTCTGTCTTTGGTGCCTCATAAAAATCTTCCTTCTTCTCCTGCAGGCTGGCTCCCCTCTCATGCAGCCACCATTTTCAAGCCATGCCCACGTGGGCCCTGTGTTGGCCTGTGGCTCCCTAACGCATCTCAGTAAGTCTGGGATTGGGGGAGCAGAGACCGACGTGCTTGTCCATGCATTGAGAGGTTTCCACATCCATTCCAAATTGCACATCTATTGCACTGGTGATTTTAGAACACGTTCCAAAACATCAGACACAAATACAAGCCAGGCACATGGCATGACTGAGCAGGCTAGCCCCTGTCCCCTGCAGCTCAGCCCCCAGCCATCGCCTCTGCCCAGATTTCTGCGGAAAGAAATGAGCTTTGCAGTTAATAGGCAGCAGGTTTAAAACAAACAAAAGAAAGTTTTTCTTCACACAGCACACCATCAACCTGTGGAACTCCTTGCCAGAGGATGTTGTGAAGACTAGGCCATTAACAGGGTTCAAAAAAGAGCTAGATAAATTCATGGAGGCTAAGTCCATCAATGGCTATTAGCCAGGATGGGTAGGAATGGTGTCCCTGGCCTCTGTTTGTTTGGAAATGGATGATAGGAAAGGGATCCCGTGAGGATTCCCTGTTGTGTTTCCTCCCTCTGGGGCATCTGGTATTGGCCGCTGTCGGCAGACAGGACCCTGGGCTAGGTGGACCTTTGGTCTGACTCACTATGGCCCTTCTTATGATCTCGTGTGCTTATGTTTGCATGCAGGGGTAATAAATCCATGCAAAGGAAGGAAATGGGGGGGGGGCATAAATTATAAAGCTGAATGGACTCTAGCACCTCTTCTCACTGCAGCAGCCTCCATATTACACAGCGAGAGGGGAGCACTCATGTGAGCATGTCCCAAGACGTGTAGACGTTCTCTCTCAAACCGCCCCTCCCCGATGCACTGTACAGATGCTGGAGCACAAGGGTCATTTGCTGTGTGCATAGGCTTGTGCTTAATAAGGACACAGCTGCCTGTTGGCCTAGTGACAGGTTCTGAATGGCCTCCTTGCGTACCCTGGGTTTCAAAGAGGGCGAAGGGTGACCACGGCAAACCTGAGGACAACTATGTAGTTTGTTGGCAAACGTAGCAGATTCTATCACTGCGTCACATGTAAGAAGCAAGGCTGTGAGCCCCGAGCCACTACTGCCTGAGCTCAGTAACCAGAGCTAATAGTTCAGAGGTAGACACGTAAATCTCATTTTGAGCTTCAGCCACCGGGGAGGCTAAAATACACATTTGGCCGGTGTGTTACACAAACACAGACTTTGAAACAGCAACTGGGGTATCTCAGCACCGCGACAGTGAGGACAAGAACACCATCCTCCATTGACACAGTGCTACCCATCCTGAGGGGTAACAAAGCACTTCATAACCTGTAGGTGTACAACAGCATCTAAAATGCAGTCACCTCTGAGGTGGTACCAGCAGCTGCTTAACAGTTCACAGCAACAGTAAACCTCACTACCTGGCTAAGGCCAGAAATGAAGATGTACAGAGATAAAATGGCTATATCCTAACTGAAAGCCCAGGGTAGATTGAAACTACAGAGTAGCTGATTGGTAGATAGGCAGATCTGGGGCATGTAGTTCAGTCACACTCTTCCAAGCACTTTAGTACAACATGTAAAGGTTGTAATACACTCCTACAAAATCCTGTACCCAATATACCCAATCCTACACTGGTTATAATGCCCCATTCCTTCTCCCAAAAAAACTCCCTTATAAAGCATCACAAGCTGCAGAAAGCTTGAAGACCAGAGATTCAGCAAAGAGAATGACAACTTGTCGGGGGAAAAGATGACTTAAGAATGGAGGCAGGTAAGGAAGGGCCCAGTTGATCAGAAAAGCCACACGGCACCTCAGGAAATGTTATTGCTCCGGGGTGACAGACTGAGATGAGCCCACGCTCAATACAAGCTACTTCTCGTGTTTGCTTCTCTCTCTCTTGGGAAATTCATCACCTCATGCTCTTGACAAACTGGTCCTGAGGGGGTCTGTGCTATTGAGTAAGACACCAGGCCCTACGCATCTCAAGTCTGTGGGGGGGAAATCAATGAACCAAGTCAAGAAACCAAGGACTCCCTTTTAACTTAAAATAAACGATCTTGGTTGAATGTATACATGAAAAGCAAGCCCCGGGGCCAGGTTCTGGCCTGCCTTGCTCTTCTGCCATCCCCTGCGCCCTCTCTGCACCAGTGTGGAGCCCATGGGACTTAATACAAATATTTCCTTCCAAAGTCTCCCTGTCCTTTCTGGCCAGCCCTGCTCTCCTGTTACCCCTACTGAAGAGAGCCCTTAAAAGCACAACATGCATTTTCTCCACACTAACTGGACAAATGAGTCCCTTTTACTTCTGAGTACTTGTTGAACTAGGTTTAAGAGAACCCTCCACTAAAATTAGCACCTTACTAAGATATCAAATCCTTTAATATGATTAAAATCTTTGGACCCATATTTTAACAGAAATATATACTGACATTTCATAAACATGTCTTGTTATGAATTTGATCAAAACTCAGTTAGGATCCTTAGAAACTTCCCTTCTTTCAGCATCCAAAAACTTGCAGTTCTTTGCTGTTGCAGATGGTACTCTGTTTTTTTACGTGTCTCTGCACACCCTTGTTTTCATTGGAATGAGAAGTATGCAAAATATTGTTATTATTCAATGTACAAATTATGGTAAAGCCTTGAGGCTTCAATCAGGCAAAGAAATTGTGAAGCAGCCCAGAGCATTTGTACCTAACGCTAGCAGTTAACGTGAAAAATCAGATCGGAGCTGAAGTTGCTGGAAAGAGGCAGGCTTGTGGTAAAAGTACTGTGCCTTCAGGGCTTGGTTACATTGCACATCATCCTTCTGCATGATTCCACCAGACAACCCTCATCACAAAGGCTGGTGCTCTGGGATCAAAAGGCCCCTTTCAGCCTTTGAGACGGATCCGTAAACTGCCAGCTAGATGGAACGAAACTTTGAGACGGATCCGTAAACTGCCAGCTAGATAGGGCAGAAGGCTCTGGATTCACTTATTGCAACCCACTCACCTGCTGGGTGTGGTGTCCTGTCCCACCTAGGGGTATGTCTACACTATAGAGCTTTTTCGGAAAAACAGCTGTTTTTCTGAAAAAACTTCACTTACGTCCACCTGCAATCGCGTTCTTTCGAAAGAAAATTGAAAGAACAGAGGGGGTTTTCCGGCATTGGTAACCCTTTTTCTACAAGGAAGAAGCCTTTTTGTGAAAGATCTCTTTTGGAAAAAGGCGTGTGTGGACGGGGAAGAGGGAGTTCTTTCGGAAGAAGAGGAAAGAGGAAAAAGCACAGGTGCCCTGGTGGCCCCTCCGTCCATAGTAATAGCAGTTTAAATGCGAAATAGTGTCCAGTCAGCATGGATGCACTCTTTCGAAAAAGCAGATCACTTTTTCGATGTGCTTGGGCAGTGTGGACGCTCTTTCGGAAGAAGTTTTTTCGGAAGATCTCTTAATGAAAAGCTTCTTCTGAAAGAAGCCTGCAGTCTAGACATAGCCCTAGTGACACTGGGGTCACTTACAGAGCAAATAACGAGTTTGCTCTATAGACTTAGCTGAGCGCTCACTGGCTTTTAACTCACACTGTAGGCACTCATGCACTGAGCTCCAAAGGTCCCACGTTTGATTCCGCCTGTCGACGTTACATTAGCACATTTTATCCAGTGGTTACAGTACTCACGTGGGAGATCCAGGTGCAATTCTCAGGCATTTACTAGTCATTTTCTCCTCATTGAGCAATCACTGCATTGATCAGGATCAGTCACAAGGCTGTTTTAACCAGATCAATGGTGTGACGCTCCTTCTCGTCACTTATTAACTATTTCCGTAGGAAAGTATCCTTAGCAAGGCACGGCCTGGGCATGTGGTATTAAAGATATTGTTAGAACACTGAGAACATTCTTATCCTGCAGGAAACGGGGTTTTCTTATTAGCTACAATGGGGACAAGGGCGACTTAGCCGGTGAAATAGAAATATATATATATATATATAAAAAGAAATTCGCTGCTGAGTTTTGGATTGAATCCTACTTACCTGCGTTGACCTGCATGTAAAGATATTGACAAAGACTAGCAGGGACAGGCAGCAGTCAGTTCAGATTCCGTTCTAATAGTTGGAATTAGATAGACCAAATGAGCTGGAATTATTCATTAAATCAGCAAAATCTGCTTGTTGCTTGCCTTTGTGCTTGATGAATGCTGACAAGCAAAGGCCTTACAGCTCTCCTGTGCCTGGGACTCACTGCAGAATGGAGTGGCATCCCGGAGCCCTTGCACCAGTGTGTCAGCCTCTCTGGGCATGTGTCAAGGCTGTTGCCCACTTGGGCACTCCAAGTGCAGAAGGAGGGGCCCACAAGAAACCTGAAAAATACTTTTCCTCTAGAGGCTTCTGCTTAAAAGCCCGGCTCCCAGATTCCCAGGCCTTCTGAAGTAGCTGCCACCACCCAAGTGGAAAAAAAACCCAACTTGCTTTTTGAACCCAAGAAGAAATCACTTTGCAACGTCTTCCAGGGCATAGATCTACACTAGGAAACTATTTTGAAATAACAAAAAATCGATTTAATAACTCCAGAATCAACAAAATCGAACTTGCGTGTTCTCACTACGGGGAAACCTCGAAATTAGTCCAAGTCAGGCTCCGTTAATGTGGACATGCTACCTCGTCTTAGAGCTCCAGGAAGCACTAGGGAGGAATTAGTTCGAATGACTCTGGGGAGTTGTTATTTCGAAATAGCGGCACCAGAGGGTCCACACCACTGCTATTCCGAAATAAGTAGTTCAAAATTAGCGTAATTCCTCAAGGACAGCAGGAGTACAGATTTCAAAATAAGCAACCTGTTATTTCTAAATAATGGTCTTGGTAGTGTGGGCACTCTGCTTATTAATTCGATCAAAGGGGTGTTATTTTGAAATAAAGCCCTAGCGTAGACCAGGGCCCAGAGGGGCACCTCAAGCTCTTTTACCACAAGAGAGCTTGAAAGCTCTGGTAGCTGACCTCTCAGTCTTAGGCAGGTGTACACAGACCTCCTATTGCCTTGCAGGACACAGGAATCCGATGTCTTTAAAAGGTGATTTTATTTACAAAACCAAAAATATACATGATAAAGTATAGCTGGTTGCTAGGTGATATAGAGCAACAGAAAAAAGAACAGACTGAAGCACAAAGAATTGCTTCTCTGGGATTCAGCTTTAGTTACAGTGTAAGTGGCAGGGGGGCACATGGACACAGCCCAGAGGAGTTTAACCAAACAAATTACCTGACTGTGTCTAAATAAACATTCCCTATCTACTCTCATACCCGTACGTCAAGGGCCAGTCCATTTCTGGGCACGGGCATTCCTTTTCTGGGCATGAATATCCCTGCGGTTCAATTCATCTCCCCCCACCTTCCACCCCCCACCTCCTGGTTTTAAAAAAGTCCCACAAAGAAAAACAGCAGGCAGATGCCCTTTCCATTCAAATCTCAACACTTTCTTCCCATTGGTTCTCCTGGCTCCCTGCCAGTGCTTCCTGGATTTTTTTCAGGGATTCTCTGAGTCTCTGCATTTAACCCTTTATAAGCAGCACTCCCCCCATACATCACAGCATGTTTATACAGCAAAGAAAACCCCACACTGGCCCATGCCAGACAACTCAGGCACACAGGACTCTGGCTGCAGGGCTCTTTTATTGCTATATACACTTCCAGGCTTCAGGGCCTGATGGGGTGGGAGGGTCTCAGACCTCAGGCTCCATCCTGAGCCCCACAACCCATGATGCCTGAATTGGCATCACAGGCTAGCTGCACATAAGTGTGGACGCTGTGGGTGCATCAGAGGCTCCGAGAGGCTTGTGTGTTTATGCTCATGAATTGAATGGCCAGAAGGATTTATTCGGTCCCAGCCATTTTTTAGGCTCTACCTATGGATCCTATATGGGACCCAGGACCCAAGTGGTCCATAAAATCTGGGACAGAATCCCAAAACTCATTCCAGATTTCAAACACTGCAAAGGTTGGTGGCAGTGGTCCCTCTAAGATTTTCCAACCACGAGTGAAGTGAGTTTTGGCTTGTGCACCAGTATTGCGGTCGTGTGCGCTGGTTTGGATGTGCACCACCATGGCACCCAATTTATTAACACACACACGTTCCTGGCCACCGGAGCAGAAACCCTGACTCCCCTACCATGCAGCCTGTTCCATTCCCGGCCACCAGAACAGACCCCACCCCCATGGCCATGCAGCATGTCCCATTCCCAGCCGCTGGAACAGACCTTCTCCCCCCCCAGCCATATGGCAGGTCCCGTTCCCAGCCCAAGTGGCCAGAACAGACCCCGCCCTCTCCCCCCCCCCCACCCACGTGGAAGCCCTGGTCACTGGAGCAGGCCTCCCCCTCACCACGCGGCTATGGCAAGTCCTGGCCCCCCGCCTCAATGGCTCCCTCACCACTCTGTCTCAGCCGGCCCCGCCCGATGGAGCAGCCGCCTGCCACGCGAGTGCTGCTGCGTGGGTCTCCAGAGGAGGTGGTTGGGGAAGATTATTTTTGTGTGTGGCCACATAGGTGCGCACCTTAGTGGGAACTATAGTTGGCGGTGTCTTCACACAGCGCTTGGGTTAGCCCCCTGAAGTGTGTCTACACTGCAACTCCAAGCAAGACCAGGTCAACAGACAGGTGCTAGTGGGGCTTGTCCTAGGATGCTAAAACCAGCTGTGTGGATGGTGCAATCAGCCTGGAGCTCAGTAGCTCGGTATCTCAAACCTGGGATGGGGTGGGGGCTGCGTGCTTGAGTCTTTACATGACTTCTCAGAAGGTAGAGAGAAATAAATTTTTAGAAGGTTTCAGGGCAAGTGCCGAGAAAGTAGGTTTCGGGCCTCATTGGCCGGGTTCGTATCTCCCATACAAATCCTTCAGTCCCCCTGACTTTGTCTTCTTTACAGACATAACCTGTGTCTTTTCCAAGGACCAACAGAGCTGCTTGCATCTGAAATCAAACACTGTGTCTGGAAGGGAATTTAGTTAAACAAAGCTCAGGCCCAGGAGGGATGGGATGGAAGCAAACTTTTCCATAAATGGCCCATCATGCCAGCTTTCAATGACTTGAGGTCAGAGGTTTCAAATCTTTTCATTTTTCAAAGCTTGCTTTTTGTGGCAAGGGCCCTCGCTCTCTGTTCAGGCTGTTTCTGTATGTCTGCCGGCATAAACGACTCAGATGATGAGGATAAATGATTTTCGCTTGGGTGACCAACCCATCTCACTGCTGTTTGCTTTCATCACACAACCTCTAATTCACCTCTTTGCTGGTGATATGGCAAGAAGATTCAAGGGGAGGGAAAACCTCTCTTGTTGATTTGGTACATTCTGTGTGCTGCTCTCTACTCACTGTCATGCACTCTGCTTTTACTACGACTGCCACTACAAAGACCCAGATTCTAAGCCCACCACTCTTACTGGCCCACTGGGGAACTTTGGGCAAGTTTGTGTTGCCTCTCCGTACCTCAGTTTCCCCATTTGTAATAATGCTACTTACCTACATCTCATATAATATTTTTCATCAGTAGAACTCAAAACATTTTCTAAAAGAGGTATCAGTAATGATACATGGACATGTAAAACTCTCTTTTCCATCCTCATATCAATGAAAAGTAGTTTGAAGGTTCCCACCAAATTATATATCTGCTCCTTAGGTGGTAAAACTTAGCATAACTCAGTGAAGAAAGCAGAGACTCCGGCTCTGTGTCCCAGACACATCGGTGAACAATCTTGTACTAGTAGGAAGACGGACAAGCTAACTGAATAGGTGTTTCCCAGACCTAAATTCTAGGATTAATTTGTAGCTTCAAAGGAAGAAAAGGAACTAGCTGCTTCAGACCCCAGACTGTGAGACCCTCCCCTCTCACTGGATCTCTGAGCCAGAGCTCCAGCCCTGTAACATGAAATCCACAAGCCCAAGTCAACAGACAGGAATGACCAACATGGATTCACCAAGGGAAAGCCATGCCTGACTTCGCTGATTTACTATTTCCCTAGGCGGGTGGGGAAACACTGGGACGGGTTCCCTAGGGAGGGGGTGGAATCTCCATCCCTGGAGGTTTTTAAGTCCAGGCTTGACAAAGCCCTGGCTGGGATGATTGTGTTGGGTTGGTCCTGCTTCGGGCAGAGGGTTGGACCCAATGACTCCTGAAGTCTCTTCCAGCCCTGGGATTCTATGACCCAGGCTCTGGGACTTAGTGACTTAGGATAATGCTCTGTAGGAAGTGGGGGGGGGAGAGATGGAGTCCCCCTTACCCAGAAAGGAGAGGAGCATCTTTGCCTACTGACTCCCCAATCTAGTGAAGAAAGCTTTAACCTAGGTTCAAAGCTGCCAGTGACAGAAGCCCACAGGCAAACATAAAAGAACAGAGGGCTAGAGGTAGGGAAGTGGGAAAGTACAACAGGGTCATAGTAACAAGAGGAAAATCAATGGGGAAAATCTCCATTTTGCAAAGAAAAAACCCGTGTCACTAAGTCCCAGAGCCTGGGTCCCTTGGCTTGGGCTCATGGGGTTCACATGGGGTTAAACCAGCAGTGTAGAATATTCCCGCTTGGGCTGGACTGGTGGCTTAGAAACCCAGTGAGCAGGGCGGGTCTCAGAGTCCAGGCTCCAGCCTGAGAGGGAATATCGCTCCCATCGGCTTCCCTTACTCCTTGTGAGGAGCAGGAGTACCGTCGCTGCTGGGGACACCCTCTGAGTTCAATTTAGAGGGTCTTCACTAGACCTGCTAAATCAAATCCTGGAAGAGTGACCGCAGCAGTGTCGATCTTCTGCGTAGGGAAGATGTGGTTTTAGAGCCTATTCAAATCTCTTTCCACCCCTGCTGCTCCTCCACCCAGATCTGCCCCCTTCCCCGACTGTGCCATGTCTTCTGTCCACCTCCCTCTCCCCGGATCCTCCCGCCTGCATAGCGCAAAACAGCTGATTGCAGCAGGCGGGAGGCTCTGGGGAGAGGTGCTGATCCACAGAGCCCACCACTGGGCACGAGATGCTCTGGGAGGGGACTGATGAGGGGCTGCTGGTGGGTGCACCAGAGTATCCTCTGAGTTGGCGCTGATGCCGTCATTAGAGGTTTTTAATAGCAGGTTGGACAAACACTTCGTGGGGATGATCTCGGTTTATTTGCTCCTGCCTCTGTGCAGTTGACTAGACTTGAAGACTTTTCAAGGTCACTGCCAACCCTACAGCTCTATGTCCTAGGACCAGGACCCTAGACATTAGGAATAGCTATTTCCTGCTCAGGCGTCTCGCCCACTCTCTTACCCATTCCAAATGCTTCCCTGCAGTGTGCTGTCGAGGGCTTTGACCAGCCTCGGTTTTAATGATTCATGTACATGACAAATTACTTGAGGTCTTTGTGAATGTGACTGTGGCTGTCTGGAGGCAGACCTGCCTGTTAGGGCTGGCTTTATGAGCCTGATCACTCTGAAGAAACCCTTAGTGCACAGCTTCCGGAGGGTCTTTCCACAGCCATTAAGCAATTTGCCTTCTGTCGCTGCATATTAGCCCAGCGTGCAACTGAGAAACCGATTACATTAGAGCGGAACAATGGCAGTATCAGGCCTTGATGAACAACACTTAATCCCAGAGGAGTCAAGGTATCCGCTTAGCCTTGACAACTACCATTAGTTTATGAGGGGCCAAGTTCTGTCTGTATTGCTTCTATTTCTCGGTCTCGCTGCAGACAGCCCCCATGCTCTGTCAATGCCTCTCCGGAGCCAAGTCAATGGACCGAAAGAGGAGGACTTTGTAGCTAACAGTAAGACACTCTACTCTCCCAGCTACCATCTCCCTCAATTTTTCTGCCTCCTCACTGCACTGACCAGCAGAAGGAAAGGTGGGGCAGGTAGCCTTGGAGAAGAGAGGACCAACAGAGAGGGGGAATGAGAGGGAATGAGGAGATATTAAGGCAGACACCCCATCCATTTTGGACCCAACGTCACCCCCATCTTCTGTCTGTTATTTGGTTTGCTCTGGCCGACCGTTATGTGGATGCCTCAGCAACCTTTACAAACCATTAATCCAGCTCACTGGTAAAAACTAATCAGCTTTCCCTAAGATGTAGGTTAAATATTCTGATTCTAGTGTGCTACACCCTCTATCTACCGCATATCAGTGTGACTCCCTCCCAGCCCCTAGCACCTACCTGCACATTCTTACCTCTGAAGGAGGAATAACGGTAGTTCGAATTAGGAGCTTTAATTCAAACTACCTAGTCCGTGCTGTGTGTAGCCGCGGGCAGGTAGTTCGAACTACGGGGCATTTAAAAATGGTGGCGCCCGGGAACATGCAAATGAAGCCCGGGATATTTAAATCTCGGGCTCCATTTGCAAGTTCGAATGCCTACATTAGCCACCCTATTTCGAACTAGGGTGGCAGTGTAGACATACTCTTGGTTAGGAGCACTAGCATAGTTACAATAGTGCTGGTGCTCAGAAAAAAAATAACCTCAGCCATAAAATACTAGAACTGGAAGGGACCTTGAGAGGTCATTGAGTCCAGTCCCCTGCCCCCATGGCAGGACCAAGCACCATCTAGATCATCCCTGACAGGTGTCTGTCTAACCTGCTCTTAAATATCTCCAGTGATGGAGATTCTACAACCCTCCTAGGCAATTTATTTCAGTGTTTAACCACTCTGACAGGCGGGAGGTTTTTTCCGATGCCCAGCCTAAACCTCTCCTTACTGCAGTTTAAGCCCATTTCTTCTTGTCCTATCCTCAGAGGCAAAGGAGAACCATTTTTCTCCCTCTTCCTAGTAACACTCTTTTAGATACTTGAAAACTGTTATCATGTCCCCTCTCAGTCTTCTCTTTTCTAAACCAGTTCTTTCAGTCTTCCCTCATAGGTCACGTTTTCTAGACCTTTAATCATTTTTGTTGCTCTTCTCTGGACCTTCTCCAATTTCTCCACATCTTTCTTGAACTGGTTACAATCCTCCAACTGAGGCCTAATCAGCACAGAGTAGAGCAGAATGACTTCTCGTGTCTTGCTTACAACACTCCTGTTAATGCATCCCAGAACCACATTTGCTTTTTTTTTTGCAACAGCGTCACACTGTTGACTTTTATTTAACTTGTGGTCCACTATGACCCCTAGATCCCTTTCTGCAGGACTCCTTCCTAGACAGTCACTTCCCATTCTGTATGAGTGAAACTGATTGTTCCTTCCTAAGTGGAATACTTTGCATTTGTCCTTACTAAACTTCATCCTGTTTACCTCAGACCATTTCTCTAATTTGTCCAGATCATTTTTCATTTTGACCCCATCCTCCAAAACACTTGCAGCCCCTCCCAGCTTGGTATCATCTGCAAACTTAACAAGAGTACTTTCTATGCCATCATCTAAATCATTGATGAAGATATTGAACAGAATCAGCCCCAGAACAGATCCCCACTTGTGATGCCCTTCCAGCCTGATTATGAACCATTAATAACTACTCTCTGAGAACCGTTATCCAGCCAGTTATGCACCCACCTTATAGTAGCCCCATCTAGGTTGTATTTGCCTAGCTTATTGATAAGAAGGTCATGTGAGACCGTATCAAACGCCTTACTAAAGTCTAGGTATACCACATCCACTGCTTCTCCCTTATCCACAAGACTTGTTATCCTATCAAAGAAAGCTATCAGATTGGTTTGACGTGATTTGTTCTTTACAAATCCATGCTGGCTGTTACCTGTCACCTTATTATCTTCCAGATGTTTGCAGATGAATTCCTTAATTACTTGCTCCATTATCTTCCCTGGGACAGAAGTTAAACCGACTGGTCTGTAGTTTCCTGGGTTATTCTTATTTCCCTTTTTATAGATGGGCGCTCTATTTGCCCTTTTCCAGTCTTCTGGAATCTCTCCCGACTTTTCAAAGATGATAGCTAAAGGCTGAGATACCTCCTCTATCAGCTCCTTGAGTGTTCTAGGAGTATTCTGGTGACTTACAGACGTCTAACTTTTCTAAATAATTTTTAATTTGTTCTTTTATTTTAACTTTTAAACCTACCCCATTCCCACTAGCATTCACTATGTTAGGCATCCAGTCACCATCCATCTTCCTGATGAAAACCGAAACAATGAAGTCATTAAGCACCTCTGCCATTTCCATGTTTCCTGTTATTGTTTCTCCCTCCTCTCTAAGCATGTCGTTAGGCTGCTGGCAACATCAGCTGATAAGAAATGTTCTACCGTCTCTGCCACACTTGCAGCCTAGAAATGTAGGTTAAACATGATAATGGAATGACTGTAATTACATGGGCTCCACAATGCTAGTATTTTGTAGTTATGCTTTTAGATACCCATAATTACCACTAATTCATGTAATTGGAGGGTTAAATTGTTCATTAGCGCTCCAGCAATTTCCTCATTTTTATCCTGTGATTCCTTTAAAGTTAGACTTTTGTACATTCACCTTGTGCAAAATCCTATTATGCTACAATTGCAGCCACTAAGTACAAATGAACTTTCACTGTTACATGTTGGGAGGACTGAATTCTTCTCCCAGGAATGTAAACCAAGAGTGTGGATCCAAAGATAGCCGCTCTATCACATAAGCCAATGAAAGCAAGGGCAATGTAAGGCCCAAAGAGCAGGTAGGAACCCAATCCCCCTTGATTTTCATTGAGATTAATCATAAAATCATAGAATCCCAGGGCTGGCAGAGACCTCAGGAGTCACTGAGTCCCCCTGATCAAAGCAGGACCAACTCCAACTAAATCAACCCAGGGATTTGTCAAGCCGGGTCTTAAAAACCCCTAGGGATGGAGATTATACCCTTGGCTCCCTAGGAAGCCCATTCTAGTGCTTCACCACCCTCTTCATGAAATAGTTTTTTCTAATCTCCAACCTAGATCTCTCCCACTGTAACTTGAGACCATTGCTCCTTGTTCTGCCATCTGTCACTACTGAGTACAGCCTCTCTCCATCCTCTTTGGAACCCCCTTCAGGTAGTTAAAGGCTGCTATCAAATCCCCCCTCACTCTTCTCTTCTGCAGACTAAATAAGCCCAAATCCCTCAGCCTCTCCTCATAGGTCATGTGCTCCACCCCCTCATCATTTTGGTGCCCTTACAACATAAGAGGCAGAGTGAGACCAATGGGATTTTGAAAGGAGCTCAAGGGAGTCATGCTCAGTATAAGATGAGTGCCTAATTCTTTTAGGCTCCTTTGGAAAATGGCGCGTGCTGCCATGCTGGTGGGTGGACTCACTGGGGAAACCCAAACTAACGCATAGTCCGAAACGTCATTAGGTGCACTAGTCTGAAGTGTGGGTTTGCAAATGAATCAAAGCAATCCAATAGTCTTACTGCATGGAGTTCAAATGCTTTGAAATGTTCCCTGGAATAGGATGGTGACAAAGAAAACATGCAACACAAAGCCAAGCAGAAAGGAGCCATCATGAAATATTTTGATCTACCATATCATCATTACCGGGGACTAGGAAGTAACTGAAACGACATGGGAAAAACTAGCTGATCGGATGGATTCTATACTGATTATCATAATGTACATGCCAACAGTAATTTGCTCAAATCAGAGAGGTTTACATCTAGTGTGGAAACTAAGTCTGTGCCTAATCAAAATAAAATCTATGTATATTCCAAAACAGATTAGTGTAGTATAACAAAGCCATAATTGTTGTTCATTACCTTGTTCAGCACCAAGAGGGTTACTTTGCTTAATTATGTGGACATTCAAAATTAATTACGTCAATGTAGTATTAGCCAGTGATTTGGGAATATTAGAATGAACTTCCCTTGATTTAGTGTGTGTTTATTTTCTCTGCCCCCACTTATCACAAACCGAATTTGTGTATTCTCTTACGTGGTGATAGTTCCTAAAAGTGACAGAGACTCAGACAGTGTCAGAGTCTCTAAAGTTTTAATCATCCTGCATTATCATTTCCCATTTAATCACACCTCAGGTCTAGAACATTACTCGCTTTTGTCTTTTGCTTTGAGTTCTCTCAAGACGGACACATGACTGGAAGCAAAGGGTGTCATGTGACCCTTCTAAGCACTCCTCCCACTGCTTTCTACCAGTCAGGATGAGTTTTGGCTATAGAGGAGGAATCTGACCAATCTGAGGGAATTCCAGGGGCGGGTGATCAGTCGGGAAGTGAGTCATGTGACCTGTCTAAAAACTCCTCCCACTGCCTCTACCAAGGCCGTATGATCAGTTGTTGAATTGCTTCTGCTTTAACCATCACTTGTCCTCTTTCTAAGAACTTCTCACAGGTCCTAGATTGAAAAGCTATTTCCTGTCATCAGAGTGAAGAGGAGACAGCAAGGATATTCTAATGCCAGAATGCCATTGCTCATTTCTCTCTCTCTTTGAAGGAGAAACCATTTATGTTTGCATCTAAATGTCACAGAGTTGAGAAGCTTTCACCCAGCTGTGAAACTTATCGAGCTACCTCAACCATTTCACCAGTAGCTGCTTTTTTCTCCCTTTCCTTTGTTCACTAGAACCTTCTTAGTCCTTTTCATAACCATGAGGGCTGGCCAGCAGCTCACAGACTAAAGGGTTAACTATATCTCCTGGATCTAGCCAGGTATCTAGTCAGCGAATAACAATGCAGGTGGGAATTTCAAACTGGGACAAAGGAATTTTTAACTTTCCCTCTTTTGCCTGAGTCAGAGCGGTTTTCTTTCAGGTAACATGAAGATGGGAGACCGTCTCTTTCTCCAAGAAAAGGCTTTTCACAATATGTAAGTAAAGCAAACCTGTCAGGCTTTATTGTTTTCCTGTTTTGGAAATGTGGAAATGATGTCTGTGCTGTTAAAAGTGGGTTTTCCCTCTTTTGTAACTAAGTCCTGAGCCCGGGGGATTCCCTTGATTAATTGGTGGCTCTTTTCCATCTAGTCACTATGCTGGCAACTAGGGTATTGTTTTGACAATAAAAGTTTGTTTCTTTTTTTTTTAATTAACCTGGTATTGGTTCATTTCTGTGTCCTGGAAAATCTGTCTGTGTTTATCTGCATGCCTCTGACTAGAGGACAGCTACCACAGACTGCAGCTTGTATTTTCTCTTTTCTTTTTCAAGCTCTTTGGGAAAAGTGCTTTAGGTACCCCTGCAGTTTTTTAGGGAAGAGATTTCCCCAGTGATCTCTTCCCTGGTTTCTTTGGAATACTTGGGCGGCGGCAGAGGTTTTTTGTTCTCCAAAGTCCTGGTATTAGGATTTTGGGGGAGTTTTTGTACCAAAGCCTGTAAATATCATGTTTTGGGGTGCTTTTGTGGGCCCCCACTTCTGCATTTATTATGCCAGAGTGAGGAACGGCCTTGACAGTCCTGTAGATCCTGTCTCGTTTGTAATTTACTTTTTGTAATCTTTTAATCAGCATACAGGTCCCTGGCCCGTGTTTAAGGCTTCATCTACTATGAATATCCCATTGGTAGACATCCATTCTTAAAATTTTTCAAAAGATCATGTGGTTTTAGATAATCTCATGGAAGGGGCAACAACTGGCTTTATTTTAAAACAGTCTCTGTAAACCATTTTTCATACCTTCAGAGAATTTGAAGGGTTAACACCAGCCAGTCCAGTACTTATAGTTCTATGAAAACTCCCATTGTAAATCTTTGTAAACTGAGATAACACATTGATGTATTTATACCTGCCTCTGGAAATTTCCCCTACATGCATTTGACGAAGTGGGTCTTTGTCCATGAAAGCTTATGCTCCGATACATCTGTTAGTCTATGAGGTGCTACAGATTCAGACTAACACGGCTACCCCTCTGATACATTGTCGCTTTTGCAGATTCAGACTAACACGGCTACCCCTCTGATACATTGATGTAGTGAAAGATATTATGGGCAATAAAATCTCTCCACATCTTAGATTTAAAGTTCTGTTAAATTGCTTCACAACCCTCGTTTTGAGTTCATAGAACCATAGAAGAGACCTCAAGAGTCATCAAGTCCAGCCCCTGCCCAAAGCAGGACCAACCCTGACTCAATCAGCCCAGCCAGGGCTTTGTCAAGCCGAGACTTAAACACCTCTAGGGATGGAGATTCCACCTCCTCCCTAGGGAACCCATCCCAGTGCTTCACCTCCCTCCTAGGGAAATAGTTTTTCCTAACATCCAACCTAGACCTTCCCCACTGCAACTTGAGACCATTGCTCCTTCTTCTGCCATCTGTCACCACTGAGAACAGCCTCTCTCCATCCTCTTTGGAACCTTCCTTCAGGCAGTTGAAGGCTGCTATCAAATCCCCCCTCACTCTTCGCTTCTGCAGACTAAACAAACCCAAATCCCTCATCTTCTCTTCATAGGTCATGTGCTCCAACATCCTAATCATTTTTGTTGCCCTCCGCTGGACCCTCTGAATGCATCCACATCCTTTCTGTAGTGGGGGGCCCCAAAACTGGATGCAAAACTACAGATGTGGCCTCACCACTGCCGAATAAAGGGGAATAATCACCTCCCTAGATCTGCTGGCAATGTTCCTCCTAATGCACCCCAATATGCCATTAGTCTTCTTGGCTACAAGAGTGCCCTGTTGACTCAGATCCAGCTTAGCATCTACTGTAATCCCCAGGTCCTTTTCTGCCGAACTCCTGCTTAGCCATTCGGTCCCCAGCATGTAACATTATTAGTAACAAAACAGGTAATATCATGCCTGCTTAAAGTTGCTTAAAGGTTTAATTAAAAATTCTTTTCCCCGATTGGTTTGTTTTTGAGGCACTCGACCTTCACTGAAAACAGCTTTAAAGGCCTTGGCTACCTCACTGCCCATCTTGTCTTTTAGGCCGGAAGCCCAGGCGTATTTGGATTAGAATGTCTACTGCTGCTGTGTTTGGAGAACTGATGCATATCCACCAAATCTGCCTGCCATTCCGCATCCACATCTGAAACGACGGTTTTGTTTCTTTGCAAACAGATTCAGGCTGGTTTGTGGAAAGCGGAAAGCACCTTGGTCTGAAAGCCAAGTTGTTATGAACGGGCCTGTTATAGTCAAAGTTCTACTATGCTTTTTGGCCGTTTGAAGCAGAGACTCTGCCCCGCTGAAGCTCCCAACTTCCCTGCAGACGTAATATCCGTTCTGTAACAGAGTTGTCTGCGTGGCCATGACTGTTAATTGTGTTAGTAAAAAATGCTGTAAGTATGAAGGGGACCCTTTCACTCTGACAAATTTCATCAAGGTTTATTAACTGCCTGGTTAACACCCTATTATGGATGCCTGCAAAAATAGCTGCCATTAGGGAGTCTAAACTGGTTCATTCTACCATTTTGTCCTGTTCCAGATTTTCCTCTCAAGCAGACACAAGCAAAACCCGTTGATGCATGATAGATTCACTGCCACCCATGTGTAGGTTTTCAAAAGCCTTTAGAAAGGCATCGTAAAGCTGTCGAGAGATTTTCAGAGAGGAAACAGCATGAGCTCCCCACTGCTTGTTTTTAAATGTATGCCATCCTGAGTTTGTTTCTAAACCCACTACACCCAATCCTTGGCGATCACTTCTTAATCCTTCATTTACCAGCGAGCTGCGGCCTCCTTCCTCCATAGGGGTGGACAACAAGAGTCTGTTTGCTGCCTCGCGCGCAGTTGGGTTTGGGGTTCCGGTATATCCATCAGCAACTAGGTCAAAGGGAACCCCTCGGCCTCCTCAGAACTGTCACTGATCTAGCACTTTATCTGCAGGCAGTTTAGGGTCCAAGACTTCTCAGGCTGGCCTAACCCACCATAGACAGAAGGGGTTTTATCAGTGACTTCAACGGGAGCTCAGCTCAGCTCATCTAAAATCCATCCCTTCACGTAATGTATTTAATATTACAGGTTGCTTGCAAAGTGCTTTCAGAGCCATAAGGCTACTGTAACCTCCAGTAAGTGGGTATTACAGGCCGTGTCCAATCCCCAGGAGATATGATCCTCTTACAACAGCTGCCCCTAAGGATCCTGCCTCCTTAGTTCAAGCTGCAGCCTTATCAGCTATAGACATCCACAATTCAGTCCCCAGGGTGTTAGCCAAGATGGCAAGTTTAGCATTACGTCAGAATCAACTGATGTGCCCCAACTATCCAGTAAGAACCAAAGTTTTGACTGTGGGCAGGAGGGAGCTCAGAGTCTTCCTGCTCATCCCTGCTTTGGGTGCTCAAATACCCTGAACCATGAAGGAAGAAAGGACAGCAGGGTATGGACCCTGGACTTCAGACAAGCAGATTTTGACTCCCTCAGGAAACTGATGGGCAGGATCCAGTGGGAGGCTAAAATGAGGGGGAAAGGAGTCCAGGAGACCTGGATGAATTTTAAAGAAACCTTATGGAGGGCCTAAGAACAAACCATCACGATGTGCAGAAGGAATAGTCAATATAGCAGGGGACCTGCTTGGCTAACAGAGAAATCTTTGGTGAGCTTAAACACAGAAAGGAAGCTCACAAGAAGTGGAAACTTGGACAGACGACTGGGGAGGAGTGTAAATAAATTGCTTAAGGATGCAGGGGTGTATTTGAGAAAGGCAAAGCACAATTGGAGCTGCAGCTAGCATGTGAAGGGTAACAAGAAAGGTTGCTACAGGCATGTTAGCAATACGAGGGTGTTCAGGGAAGATGGGGGACCCTTACTGGACGAGAGAGGTAACCTAGTGACAGATGATGTGGGAAATGCTGAGGTACTCAATGTTTTCTTTGCCTTGGTCTTCACAGACAAGGTCCGCTCCCAGACTGCTGCACTGGGCAGTATGGGGAGGAGACGAGCAGCCCTCAGTGGTGAAAGAACAGGTTAAGGACTATTTAGAAAAGCTGGACAGGCACAAAACCATGGGGCCAGATTTAATGCATCTGAGGGTGCTGAGGGAGTTGGCTTATGTGATCGCAGAACCTTTGGCCATTATCTTTGAAAACTCGTGGTGATCAGGGGAGGTTCCTGATGGCCATGTATGATGAGATAACTGGCTCTGTGGATATGGGGAAAGTGATGGACTTGAGATACTTTGACTTCAGCAAAGTTTTTTATGTGGTCTGCCACAGTATTCTTGCTGTCAAGTTAAGGAAGGATGGCTTGGATGAATGGACTGTAAGGTGGATAGAAAGCTGGCCCAGATCGTTGGGCTCAATGGGTAGTGATCAATGACTTGATGTCTAGCTGGCAGCTGGTATCAAGTGGAGTGCCCCAGAGGTCAGTCCGGGGGCCAGTTTTGTTCATTAATGATCTAGATGAGAGGATGGATTGCACCCTCAGCATGGTTGTGGGTGACGATAAGTTGGGAAGAAAGGTAAATACGCTGGAGGGTGGGGCTGGGTCCAGAGTGGCCTAGACAAATTGGAGGATTGGGTCAAAAGAAATCTGATGAGGGTCTCTTAGGATGCAAGAATCCCGTGCACTGCTATAGGCTGGGGACAATCCTGTAGGAAAGGACCTGGGGATTGCAGTAGACAAGAAGCTGGATATGAGTCAAGATTGGGCCCTTGTTGCCAACAAAGCCAATGGTATTCTGGGCTGCATTAGTCGGACCATGGCCAGCAGATCCAGAGAAGTGATTATTCCCCTTTATTCAGCTCTGGTGAGGCCGCATCTGGACCTTGCATCCAGTTTTGGGCCCTGCACTACAGAAAAGATGTGGACAAATTAGAGAGGGTCCAACAGAGGGCAACCGAAATGATGAGGGGCTGGGACGCTTATAAGGAGAGGCTGAGGGATTGGGGCTTGTTTAGTCTGCAGCAGAGAAGAGTGGGAGGGGAGGGGGTTGATAGCAGCCTTCAACTTCCTGCAGGGAGGTTCCAGAGAGGATGGAGAGAGGCTGTTCTCAGTGGGGGCAGATGGCCGAACAAGGAGCAATGGTCTCACGTTCCAGTGGGGGGAGGTCTAGGTTGGATATTAGGAAAAACTATTTCCCTAGGAGGGTGGGGAAGCGCTGAGATGGGTTCCCTAGGGAGGGGATGAAATCTCCGTCCCTAGAGGTGTTTGAGTTCCGGCTTGACAAAGCCCTGGCTGGGATGGTTTAGTTGGGGGCTGGTCCTGCTCTGTGTGGGGCAGGGGTGGACTGGTTCTCCCAAGGTCTCGTCCAACCCTAATCTGCACTGATTCTATCCTGAGCTCTTGCACAGACACCAGGATATTTGTGCAGATCAATTGAGCGTGCATAAAAGTGTGAGCGTATATCTGGGTGCACACCTTTCACAATAGCAGTGAGGTGCCGTGCTGATGGGTGCTCTCTGTATTAGACATGCAGATAAAGGGATAGATGCAGGTGCTGATTTTAAATGTACAATACCTGCTCGCTTGTATCTCTGGAGGTTATGTTGGTAGATTGCTGTTGCTGAAAGCAGAATCAGAGCTGAAACAGTGGGGCAAATGCTTGGATTCTTCCTGTGTTTCCTTCTAAAATCTCTGCCCATCTGCTTTGCCAGGTGCTTATTATCCACCCCACTTTTCTAATTCCTGTTTAATCTGCACTACAAAGTGAAATCAGTGTGGGTTAACGTTTCTGCAAGCCTGCTGTGATGTCAAATGTGTGCAGCCTAGGCCCTGTAATTAATGACTTTAATCACCTTGAGCCAGCACGTTAGCTAGTTGTGGGTTTGGCCTGGAATCCCAGTGGCTAATGGCTCTCCTGCTCCGCTCGTCTGTATAATCGTCCAGTTTCTACACTGGCCTTTCAGGAGCTGAAAAATCATATCAAGGTCCCATTAGCTGTCAGTCGGTGTCAATGTCCCCGCCGCCATCAGCGCTGGAGGCAGAGGCATGAAAGTAAGCAGCAAGCTGAAAGGGGGAATGTGATTGCATGCAGGAGTGTGCCGACCTGGGCTGCTTACCAAGCACAGCTCAGGCTTCACCGATCATGTATCCATCCCCCTCGCTTCCTGGCTACCGCTGCCTGGGAGGTCTTCGAATGCAGGCCCTGACACTCAGTCACTAACACGAAGCTTCTCTGTTTGCATCAGCCACATGGACAGGGCCCTTTCTTTCGGCTGCACAGCCGTCTGACCGGCCTCTCTTCATTCTCCCATGCACGTGGCCCCAACCCCAAAGCAGTTCTGTGGACAGTGCAGTATGGGAAGAGCAGGCAGGGCCATAGCTGCCATCTCACACTGCTGACCCACATTTCTGGCAGCCTTGGGGGGGCACGGCAGATTATTCGCCTTGTCGCCTTTGTTCTCTCAGAGCCATTTTCGAGCCGATGGCGTCAGTCAGTCTCAAAATACATCTGGGGTGTGACAAAGTCAGGGCAGGGGGCTGCCACAGAGTGGGGAAAAGGCGGCCCTAGGAGAGGAAGAAAGAGCCAACTCCCTTGTTAATGCAGAGCAGGCCAGTTAGGAGCAGCTGGCAGGGAGCTGTCTAGGCAGATTAGGGATCTTCAGGCCCACTGGAAACCTTTTAAAAGCCTCCCTGGTGAGGTGGCGGGAGGGAGAGACAGAGGAGAATAACAGAGTGTGTGAGAGTGGGGTACAGCCTGAGAAACAGGAGGGGAGTAAGGTGCTCCAGGAGGAGAGGCTGGGCTCCCTCCCTTCCCTGGGGACAGACTGCCAAGCTAGCCTGCTTCTGAGGAAACGGCTGACTGCCCCGACATGACAGATGGGGTGTTCGGTCTGAGGCCCGTCTCACCAAGAGGAGAAGAGCAGAGGCTGGCAAGGTTAACAAGGGCCCTTGCCATAGGGGCCAAAGTCAAGAGCTTGGACAAAGCGAAGAGGGATAAGAGAGAGAATCCAAATGAGAGCCAGAGTCACACATCAAAGCCAGGAGAAACTTTGCCGTCACCGCTCTCCGTGCTGCACCCACATTTTGAACACTGCATGCAGATGTGGTCACTTCTGCTCAGAAAAGATCTGGCATTGGGAAAAGTTCAGAAAAGGGCAACAAAAATGATGAGGGGTTGGGAATGGATGCCACATGAAGCGAGATTAAAATGCTTTTCAGCTCAGAAAAGAGGAGACTAAGGGGGGGGGGGAATATGCTAGAGGTCTATACAATCATGACAGGTGTGGGGAAAGTGAATAAGGGGAAGTTATTTACTTGTTCCCATAACTTCAGAACGAGGGATCACCAAATGAAATGAATAGGTAGCAGGTTTAAAACAAACCAAAGGAAGTACTACTTCACACAGTGCACAGCCAGCCTGTGGAACTCCTTGCTGGAAGATGTTGTGAAGGCCAGGAATTAACAGGGTTCAGAAAAGAGCTAGATAAATTCGTGGAGGTTAGGTCCATCAATGGCTATTAGCCAGGATGGGTAGGGATGGTGTCCCTGGCCTCTGTTTGTCAGAAGCTGGGAATGGGTGACAGGGGAGGGATCACGTGATGATTCCCTGTTCTGTTCACTCCTTCTGGGGCACCTGGCATTGGCCACTGTCGGAAAAGAGAATATTGGGCTAGATGGACCTTTGTTCTAACCGAGTGTGGCCGCTCTTAGATTCCAGAAGTCAGAACACACAAGTCTCCCACTAGGTTCCCCCTAAATCCCAGGGCTGCCAAGTCCCTCAGGGTTTCAGAGTTCAGCTTATCAAGGTACTTTCCTTCTGCCTGAGCCGGAAGTAGGACAATACATCCTTCGGTCAGAGGCAGGCAAGCCCCACCCCGCTGCGGAAATGGCCGAACACGAGCTACTTGTGAGCACTGGCTTCATGCTGATTTTCGCGTGGCTGGGTAGTTCGGGCTGCCCTGGAGCAGGGCGTGGAATTGATGTTCCTGAGGAAGGCAGAGAAGGAAGAACAGGGGTGGAACTGGAGCACAGCTGGGATGTTCTCTGGCTGCATTTCTAGCTCACCAGGTATCCAGGGCGAAAAGGGACTGAGGAGGGATCCAGCTGGGGGGGAACCGGACCTCACCCCATCTGTACATTGGGTGTCTTCAGCACAGGCCCCAGCCTCTCACAGCTTACCACAGCTTTGAAGTCTCCACTTTATTCTGGGAGTTTGCTGCACTCTCCACGGGCCTGTGCCACCTCCTGGGTGGACCCCAAAGCCACACGTGGGGGTTGTATATTTCAGTCCATGCCTGGCATTCTCCAAGCAGTGGTCCCCAACCTTTTGGGGCTGCCGGGTGCCCGGGGGCGGGGCCGCACATGCACCACGCACCCAGGGCTGGCACCGCGCATGCGCTGCGCGCCAGGGGTGGCGCCGGCCCAGATCATGCGGCGGGCGCACATAAATGCCCCAGCGCGCCATAGCGCCCGCAGGCACCGCGTTGGGGACCACTGCTCCAGAGCATGCAGACTCCATGTTGTGCAGGAGATGAGAGACATCCCTTCCTCTCCTGCCCCTCCTCCCCGAGATGAGGAATCAGAAAACAGCCCCCTGGAATAGCATGAGGCCAATATCAAAGCCAGTCCAGCCACAGACACAAAGCCAACATGAAACTTACTTTGGCCAAGAGGCACTTCTCCTACATAAAGGCCTAGACAGATTAGAGGATTGGTCTGAAAGAAATCTGATGAGGTTCAACAAGGACAAGAGCAGAGTCCTGCGCTTGGGATGAAAGAATCCCAAGCATAGTTACAGGCTGGGGACCGACTGGCTAAGTAGCAGTTCAGCGGAAAAGGACCTGGGGATTCCAGTGGATGAGAAGCTGGATAAACTTAAAAAACAACAAATGGTCTGGTAGCAATTTATAGAGTCAACAGCATGCCCTGGTAGCCAAGAAGGCTAATGGCATATTAGGGTGCATTAGGAGGAACATTGCCAGCAGACTGAGGGAAGGGATTATTCCCCTTTATTCGGCTCTGGTGAGGCCACATCTGGAGCATTGTGTCCAATTCTGGGCCCCCCACTATAGAAAGGGTGTAGACGCATTGGAGAGGGTCCAGAGGAGGGCAACCAAAATGATTAGGGGAGCTGGAGCACTTGACTTACAAGGAGAGGCTGAGGGATTTGGGTTTATTAGTCTGCAGAAGAGAAGAGTGAGGGGGGATTTGAGAGTGGCCTTCAACTTCTTGGAGGAAGGTTCCAAGGAGGATGAAGAGAGGCTGTTCTCAGTGGTGACAGATGGCAGAACAAAGAGCAATGGTCTCAAGTTACAGTGGGGGAGATCTGTGTTGGACATTAGGAAAAACTATTTCTCTAGGAGGGTGGGGAAGCACTGGGCTGGGTTCCCTAGGGAGGGGGTGGAATCTCCATCCCTAGAGTTTTTTAAGTCTTAGCTTGACAAAACCCTGGTTGGGCTGATTGAGTTGGGTTGGTTCTGCTTTGGGCAGGGGGCTGGACTCGATGACTCCTGAGGTCTCTTCCAGCCCTGGGATTCTATGATTCTATGAAAGAGCAAATCCAATGGGACTGGCTTCTTCAATCTGGAGCTCTTCAGTCCTTATAACCAGAAGGATGCTGAACTTTACATGGGCGGGACTAGAAATGCTACCCCACACGTGGATAGCCCCCATCTTCCTGAAGAAAATCCAGAGTACTGTATTAAACATGTGTAAGGGCCACATTGGCAGGAAGCTAGGAACTGACAGACCAGATCCGGTCCATCTAATCCAGCTTCCTGTCTCAGGCGGTGGCAAAGGGAATGGGAAGCCTGCAGGCCAATTTGCCGGAGGAGTAGAGCTAGTAGCTCTGCTAGTCAGGTTGTTTCTCCCTCTGGTGAGCTTCCTGTGAGCCACCATAATGGAATGAAAGCAACAAGAACAAAGGAGCTTCCTATGAAATGCATATCCGATATGAAACAGTTTGCATTGATCAAGAAGATCCCATTACAGTATATTTTGCTTCAAATATAAAATACTAAGAAATTGCCACAAAAAGTCCTTTTGAACGATGACATTGAAACATTCCGTTCCAAAAATCCCTCTGTTCAGATTGTTACAAACCAAATGTCATGGAAAGCGACACTTTTCAGTGAAGCATTTCACTTTGAGGAATTGGCATTTTCCCATGGGAAAGGGATTCTGCTGGGAAATTTTCTAATCAGCTACCCCATTTCGTGGCAAATCTCGCTGCAGTTGAACTCTGGAGTTGCAGTCAAAGTGCCCATAATATACAACGAATAAACTCAGCACAGAAGCAGAGGATGGTTCTCCTGTTTGACAGGACGGAGACTTACTGAGGTTGGAGCCACTGAAAGAGAAAACGAGCAAACAGAGAGTAATGGGGAGATTTCACACAGCTCCAGACTCGACGGGGTGTCCATGCTGAGAGACAAAAGTTCCAATGTACTGTTAGTGCCTCAAAAATGCTCCCCGCTCAGTACTCAGCACCCCTCCCCCCATGCTCCTGTGAAGAGAATGACTGGAGATATTTGGCAATACCAGAATAAAACCAGTGAGGGACTGGCTTTCAAGGTGGAGGTAGCAAGTGTGCAGGAGAGAAGAGAGTAATAAACGCTCATAAAGGAAACGGAGCCATTCTTCCGCTGGCAATGTTTCCAATGGCTCTAGACTGAGAGAGTCAAATTCCAAAAAGTTCAGAGCTGCTGCCCAAGTAATAATATTGAGATAAAGGATCAAACTAGACTTCAGAAGCACAGCCGGTGAATATCACTGTATGAATTTATCAGTCACTACAAAATGGTAATAGACCATGTGCTTCATCCTTTTAAAGTCATCTGAAAACAGGACACAAAAATGTTACTGCCACAGATTTGAGTGGCGCATTACTAATGGGGTTTTCTTCCCACTTTCCCCTCTCTTGTCCCCACGCAGGTTTATAATTACTGATGGGAATTTGACAAGTCAGGTTCTGAATTATGGCAAAACTAAACTCCCTGATGTGAATCAGGAGAAGGTGAAATGGTTTTGCAATGAATAGTTATTAAGGCTATTGGTGACTGAAGTCGCTTTCAATCACCAAAGTTATATTCTGGAGTTTATCTGCCCCAAAACTTTATCTCTAATGAAAAAAAGATTTATTTTAAAAAGGAAACCAGAACAAACCCTGTCTCCAGCAATGGAGAAATGCTCGTCTGCTTCTCATGCAGAAAAGATATTCTGCAGACTGGGAAAAATTTACATTAATATATTATCAAGTGCAAAAATCTGAGTAACAGAAGTGGAGAGGCACAGCAGTCTGATTCCACTTAATTGAGGCAAAAGAAGCAGTTTTAGGATGAACTAGCAAATATGTGTTTTATTGACAGGGCACAGGAGACAAACACTGCTCAGTTACCTACCTCATCTCACTTCCTTCTCGCTACCAAACAATGACATGGATACCTGAGCATAGGACTAGCTCAAGACATATGCAACACTTACAGCCCATTTAAGCTCTGAGGGAACTTTGGCCCAGATTTTCAGAAGAGCCTCTGGAGCCTTAAGTTTTGATTGTCCAACCTGGAAACCCCTATCAGAAGCACCGAGTCACCCCCACAGCCCTGGAAACCGTGGGAGCTCCAGGTGCTCAGAAGCTGCGGACCTGGACATGTTTGCTAGGCCTCTCCGTGTTGTTCTTCCACTCTGTGAACTGCACTAATGGTTGTGACTCGAGTCTCCTGCATCAAGCCAATCTGAGGCTTGAATGGAGTGTTGAGAGGCAATTTGAGCGCTTGGACGGCTACAGATGGGCCCATCCGGGAGTAGAACCTAGGGCTGGTCCCTTATCAATGCAACTATTATCCTTTGCCCTCTTATTAATACAGTCCCGCCTGTCCTGGAGAAGATGCCGAGTGGAGATCAATGAGCAGATCTGGGCAGATTCCTGCTCCACACTGAGTTGGGGGAACCCTCTAGACCAGATATCTTCTACTCTCCATTGCAGCTGCTCAGATTATTTACAGCTTCTCCTGCACACGGCAAATCCCTTGGCCATAAGGTTCCAGCTCAGTCATGGCTCACTCCCAGGTAGACTCTCCAATATCAGCTGGCTCACCAAGAGTTCTTTCCAGCTCAGTTCTCCATTGGCTCAACCAAACCTCAGCACTCTGTTGGCCCCTCCTACTTTCAGGTCAATGGGTTGGCCCAGCTGCCTGCTAAGATCTGGGAATCTCCCCTTTAAGCCTCCTATAGTCTAATTCACATAATATAGCCTGGGACATATTGAACCCCTGCCACAAACCTTCAGGAACTCGGGGGGAGGCTGTGACACCACATCCAGCCCTGAAGAACCTGGAGCCCTGGGACCTACCTACCACCCAGACCCTGGTGCACAGTCAGCAGGGAGAATTTGGTTTGGGCAGCAGGGTTCATAGCCATCTCAGAAATAACTCCACCTGCCCTGGATTCAGCCACCCGCAGCAGAAATGGGGCCAGGCAAGGATGCCCTATAAAACCAGTTCCGGATGCAAGTCATAGGGACACAAATCCTTTCCCTTCTGTTATGCTCCCAAGCCTCAGCAGAGTGCAGACCGTTTGTGGGAAGGTGCTAAGATTCATGCACCTCTTCTGTTTCCTCCTAATGCAATTTTTATCTCTGCTTTTTAGATTAGCTAATAGAAATAGAGATTCATACGAGGCATAACCCAGGAATGTCTCCACCTCGCCACAGAGGTAGGGGGAAGAATGCTGCACTTCAGCACTTTGATTAAGGGAAACGACCTGCATATGTAATATTTACACTTAGTACAGTTCCATATACAAATTAGTTTTTCAGCCAAGCCTCCCTGTTCCGCATCCCGGGTGCTCTCAGAGATAAACCTCCAAATCAGGCCCTTTCAGGTACTCAATGTAACACTTAACATCACCAGCACTTTTCAAAATCTTGGGCTGGAATTTTTTAATCGGGGCCAACAGAATGTTCTGAAGGAGGCCACAGGGCCCGGTGCCTGGGAGTGTGACCTTGTTCTTTACCTGCCTCTGTAAGCCAGTCCTGAACTCACTTCCCTTGTCAGTTTCGCCATCTCCCTTTCAGAAGCCAGGAGCAAGCTCATCCTGCTGAGCCTCTGTCGCTAGGAAGAGCCTGGCTGGGCTCCTGTTTGGGATTGATCATTTGCATCCCATCCAACCAGCAAAGCTTTGCCAAGTCCACTTTTTGTTTCAGCTCGTCCCAGTGTGCAAATCTGGGCTTTTTCTGCTTTCTCACAGGAGTCCAATGCCCATTTCAGGATACAAAAATGTAAATATCCTTCTGGGCTTAGAAAGTAGTCCGATCTTCCGGTTAAATCCAATGATTAAAACTATCCGCGTCTCGGTCAAAATGCTCATGGAAGGATTTTCTGGCAGTTGTGGGTTTTGAGGGGTGGGGGTGGGAGATCAGATGAAGGATGTATAATTCAACCTCAGGGGATGCAGATAGCCCTGTTCAATGTACAGCCTGCAGACTAACCACAGAAGACGGAGTCATGAAGTAAACTTTGTTCCTTTCTACAGACGAATCACTGCATTTTATTTGTAGTCCCTGTATACAAAAATAACAACAATGAAATAGAAAGCTTTCCATCGCTCCCAGGCTCAATTGGACTCGGCATCTCAGCTCCTCCTCACTCTTTGGCTTTCAATTGGTAGACAGCCAGCTGTGCTGGACTGTTAATTTGTTGCCTCTTGGTGCAGTCACATCAACACCCGCATCCCTAGTGAGTTGAGCCCCCCCACTATTTACAGCACGTTTCCCGTTTTAACAGCAGGAACGGGCGCTGTGCTAGATGTTACAAAATAGCTCACCGGACACATGGGGAAGCTGTGTTAAATTCTGGGGGGACAAAAGTAACTTCCTTATGACAGTCACTTAGCGCTGAGCAATAATGCCCAAAGTTGTAGGATATTCAGGGGTACACCTGAGGCCTCACTGAACAGAACTGTGGAATACGATACTTACCAGCCCTCCCATATACCTTGGAAAACCATCACTTTAGATGGGGTCACCTGGGCAGCCGCAGCAGGGGCACAGCACAATTGTGACATGTACAAATCTGCCTGAAGCTACTTGGTAGCTACTTGGCCCCGCCTCCGCTACACTGCTAGTTATACTTGCATTACCTTCATGAGAGCCAGAGTGAACACCTCGCTCGTGTCGTGCAGACACGATCACAGATACAGACCTGGACGCATCCACACAGCACTCTGATCCTGATCTGAGTTGCTCTTTATTTTGACATTACGGCAGGCAGAAATATGAGGCACGGCCTACACCCTTAAGTTGATGCTCATCACTGATTCATAGAATCCTAGAATACTAGAACTGGAAGGGGCCTCAAGAGATCATCATGTCCTGTCCCCTGCCCTCATGGCAGGACCAAGCACCATCTAGATCATCCCTGAGGGTACGTCTAGATGACAGGCTTTTTTCGACAGAGGATTTGTCGACAGATACTATCGATAAAGCTTCTGTCGACAAAGAGCATCTAGACGACATCCAGCTCTGTCGACAAAGCAAGCTGCTTTGTTGACATGAGAGTATAGACGCAAAGGACAGTGTGGATGCAATAATGCCCTCTGTCGACAGAACTCTGTCGACAAAAGGCGTTATTCCTCGTAGAATGAGGTTTACTGCCATTGACAAAACTGCCGTAATGTCAAAATAAAGAGCAACTCAGATCAGACAGATTTGTACTTGTCACAATTGTGCCGTGCTTCTGCTGCGGCTACCCAGGCGACACAAGCTAGAGCGATGGTTTTCCAAGGTAAACGGGAGAGCTGTTAAGTAGTGTACCCCAAAAGAAGAAGATGGGTGGTGGTGGTCAGGGACTCCCTCCTAAGAGGGACTGAGTCATCCATCTGCCGTCCACACCTGCAATCTCGAGTAGTGTGCTGCTTACCGGGAGCTCGCATTCAGGATGTGACCGAGAGTCTTCCGAAAGTGATTAAACCTTTGGATCCTTCCTGCTTCTCCATATAAGAACTAACAATACAGCCAAGAAGGACCTTGAGCGGGTCACAGCAGATTATGTAGCGCTGGGGAAAAGGATAAAGGAATTTGAAGCGTAAGTGGTGTTCTCGTCCATCCTTCCGGTTGAAGGAAAAGGTCCAGGTAGGGATCGTCGAATTGAGGAGGTAAATGCGTGGTTGTGCAGGTGGTGTCAGAGAGAGGGCTTTGGTTTCTTCAACCATGGGATTCTGTTCCGGGCACAAGGATTGTTAGGAAGAGATGGGATCCACCTAACCAAGAGAGGAAGGAGCATCTTTGTGGGAAGGCTTGCAAATCTAGTGAGGAGGGCTTTAAATTAGGTTCGGTGGGGGACAGTGACCAAAGCCCTGAGGTAATTGAGGAAGTCGGATATGGGGAAGAAACACAAGGAGAAACGAGCAACAAAGGAGGACCCTTGACTCGAATGGAGAAGGTAGGGTGATCAACTGGCTATCTAAAGTGTTTGTACACAAATGCAAGAAGCCTGGGAAACAAACAGGAAGAGTTAGAAGTCCTGGCCCAGTCAAAGAACTATGATTTGATTGGAATAACAGAGACTTGCCTCAGTCCCGGGAAAATCATGGAGGGGATCCTCAAGGAATCCATTTTGAGGCACTCGGAAGAGGGGAAAGTGATCAGAAATAGTCAACATGGATTCACAAAGGGCAAGTCATGCCCACTTAGTGCAGATGAAATCCCTTCTTTCTTCCAGGAGGAAGACAAGCATGGCACATGCTGTCCAGGTAACAACAGCAGAGCTATCACCATCCATCCCTGCCTTCCTTCTGAGAGATTCCTCAGTTGTTATTAAATGCCTCCTTGAAGGGCAGGAGTGTAGTGAAAAGATTTTAAAGAATGGCGAGTGTATCGCACCCCTTTCCCACTCCCTCCCCAAACTCCCTGTTAACAGCCCCTGTTCACAAGCTCCCTGGTCACTGACTCACTCCTTTATAAAACCCTGGACTGCCTGGTAGCCCCTCCACCTGATTAAGGCTCAACCAATGAGCAGAGGCTTCTAGATTTCAAACCCTACCAGCCCCGCCCCTTGGCCTCTGTGGAGTTAAAGGGGCAGGACCCGGCTCGGCCCACCAGGGTTCTTCCCCCTCGGGGTCAGTGAGAGGCCACCCCTGCTCACTACACTGCTCCTTTGACTTGCATGGGAAGCAAAGGAAACTAATACCAAGTGATTGTGGAAATCCCACCATGCCATTTGGAGTCATCTAGTATAAAATCCAATACTGAAATTACCCCACTTCTTGCACGTGGCCCTCAGCTCCTGTCATCCGATGGTGACCATTTTAGACACCAGCACCCGGAGCACTTCGACCATCTGGCCCCGCATGACTTGTGAGAAGACAAGGAAATCTGTGGAAGACAATCCGGACTCCTTGAACAGGAGCTTTGCTGTGTCACCCACAGCAATGAGCTACCGTGAGTTTCGGTGACTGCCCCCCACGAAGCACAGTCCAGTAATCAAAGGGGTCAGGGCCTCACTGCTTCCTAATGAGATGATACAACTGAATCGGTGTTGAATTGCCTACCAGGGACGACAGCACTTTGCCCTGAATCTCAATTGCATTCTTATGGGAACAGAGACACTCAACAAGTACCCAATGACTGTACCCGTGACCCAAAGGAAACCCACATGCTGATCAGCAAATCCACATTCTTAACAGAAGTGTGGAAGCAGGACTGGGCTTCCTACAACACCATGCAAAGCAGAGCAGTGATGGTGAGCAAAACAGCATTCACCAGTGGTTATTGCTGTGAACACTTCCTGATCACCAGGAAACAAGGGATTCATTCCACTCCAATTCACACCTCCATTTATATGGGCACTTGGACGAGTCATGTGAATGGCTGCTTGGAAGCAGGGTGAAAGGCCTGGTCTACACTAAAGGGGAAAGTCAACTCAAGTTACGAAACTCCAGCCATGTTAATTAAGTAGCTGGACTCGCTGTATCTTAAATTGTGGTTTTGCGCCGTCCGCACAGCTCCCCAGGACTTCGCTGACTCCTCGTGAGGAGCAGGACTACCAACATTGATGGGGGCGCCCTCTCAGTTCGAATTAGTGGGTCTTCACTATACTTCACAGATACCACTAACTATTAGAAAATACTGAATCATGGCCACTCCCAAGATGGCAGCTGGTCCCAATTAACTTGGGGGGAGGGTTTGATATCCTGTTCAACCCCCCCGCCCCGAGTTAATTGGGACCAGCTGCCATCTTGGGAGTGGCCATTATTCAGTATTTTCTAACAATTAATAGTGGTATCTGTGAAGTATAGAGATTTGTAAGATGAATAATAATGGGCAAATTGACTCGGAGAAGATAAGGGCAGGACTGAAAATGGGTAGAATCTTCAACTCACTGTCAGTTCCGACAATAATAAAATGACACTTGTTCAGACTCATCTCTTCTGGGAGTTTTGTCCTTCTTTTAAATAGAGGGAAATGAAACATCAGATTTTCTGTCTCAAGGGAAATTCTGATATTTCACCTTTTTTTCGTTGCACATTGAGAAGAGAAGCTGAAATATTAAAATGCTTCACAGAAAGAAAAGTTCAGGGGAAAAATAATTTAGAAATGGTGAAACATTTTATTTTGACATTTTTGTTCCAAATGAGAACTTTCAATATGCCTCAATTGTTCAATTTGTTGAACAGACTCAAAAAGTTTCATTTTGAATCCATTTGCTATTAAGTTGCATTTCTCTAGGGGTCGCATTGATTCATGGGAGCTGTCATTCAAGTTCCTCACGGCCCCATGTTCTCCAATGGGCCAGGCTAGAGCACATCTCCCTTAATGCACCAGGCAATTCTGTCAGAGGGGAAACTGCAGCACATCTTGGGAAAAGTAGTTCAGCCAAGCCACACCCATAGAAGAGAATGGGAGCAACGGGACAGGAGAACTACAGTTCCCATGAAACAGTGGGGCACCATAGGGCAATGCAATGGAATGTTCAACTGTCTCAGAATGAAACATTTCAGTCGGTTCAATAAACGGATATTTGTGTCAAACCAGCCTGAAACAAAATATTTCAATCTTCCCAACAAAAAACTGGAAAATTCCCACATAACAAAATTTGCCTCGCACATTTGTGATTACCTGGAAATCACAATTTCCTTCCCCAAAAAATCTTGATGGAAAAGTCCCAGCCAGCTGTAATTTTAAATTAAGTGCCAGTGCCCTGAGGCATGACTATACTCCCCAGCACAAGCCTGAGCACCATCCGCTAGCTGACCCTAGGGTTGCTCCAGGCAGGATGCTCTGTTCTTTCGCACTTCCTGCGCTGTCTAGCTCAGCGAGGCTTTCACCTTTTGTGCTGTGAAGTGGAGCTAAAGGGATGCAACAGGCCCTGCTGCCGAGGGGCATCAGAGGTCTAGCTCCGCATCTCCATACAGTGCCCTCTGAAGCGTGAGAGTCAGTTACTTGGCCCAACCCACACTGGAACCGTCTCGTTTTAAAGCTAAGCACCTGGTCAAAGCACAGCCCTGCCTCTCCTCCGTCACCTTTGAGACTCAGAGGCGGGTTCAACAGGCCTGGTACCCACTGGACAGGGCACACTGATGTTTGGCTCATATTTCCTCCCTTCTTAGTCACACCCCAGCATGCTAACCAGAAACCCCCAGAAGGTTCAGTCCTTTTGTGAACCAGGTGTGCAATGCATTATGGGCATCCAGTGCCAGGGGAAGTAGATTTGAATGCAGCAAATGCCCCACACCCTCTAAAGAGTTGGCCTGGGCTCCTGGCCTCCATCCCCTTGCCTGCTTCTACTGATGGGGAGATGACTGTGTGGCCTCCTCAGCTCTGTCCCTGCGGCGCAGGGAGTGCTTCTGTGATACATCATGGCTGGTAGGCAAGACCTGGGTATGTTATGGAAGGAAAGAAGCAGAAATGGGATGTGTTAGGAGGGTAACTGGCGGTGTTGCGTAGCTGGCCAGTCAGGTTTCTAAGCTGGTCGGTGCCCAGACTCCACCTGCACCCCTGGAAGCTCGCGAGGGAACAAGAACCTTTGCGGCTGGGCATTGTGTGCTGGTGCAGGGAGAGAGCAGAAGCCGAGCATGCTGGGAATGCAGTGAGGACTAGGCTGTTGAGGCAGTGTTCCGTGGGCTCTCTTGGGGTGCGTCTACACAGCAGGGCTTAACTCGAAATAAGCTACACAAGTTGAGCTATGCTAATTGCATAGCTTATTTCAAAATTGGGAGCATCTACACAGCACTTATTTCAAAATCGAACACTCTTCCTCCGACTGCCCTTACTCCTCGTACAATGAGGGTTACAGGAGTCAGAGTGAGAAGTCCTCCCGCTGGACAGTATTTCGACATGGTTTCAAAATAACTGCCTGCTGTGTAGATGCGGACTATGTTATTTCGAAATAACTCCAGCTATTTCGAAGTCATGTTGCTGTGTAGATGTACCCTTGCTGCCGTCCATTTAAAAATCTTAGATTGTGCCTCTCTTGTGCCTACCTGGGGAACACACTCAAGCAGAGAGAGATAGAGAGGTCAGTGGCATGGGAACACTTCTTTATGGTGAGAGGATAAACCCATGCAGGGGTGCTACAGAGTGGAGGTGGCTAAGAGGGACATGATAAAGGCATGCAAAATATTGAATGAGTCAGGGAAGAGAGAAGGCCATTTCTATTCGCACTCACTCATTGTGCCAGGGCAAGGAACCTGTCTATGAACTGGAAGAATATTCAGGCATTCAGTCTGGGAGAAGGTTACACTTTTTCACACACGGTGTCACAAGCCTGTGGGACACCTTGCCACCAGGAATCAGAGGCCAAAGATCTTTGCAGAATTCTGAAAGGGATTAGGAATATACACCGGTAAAAGGACTGTCAAGCATTATAATGCTAAGGATTAAAAAGGATAAACTCTCCAGGAAAGAAGCCAACCTCTAATTCATGGTGGTTGAGAAGAAATTTCCTTGGGGCAGTTACCTCATAAAGGTCTTCTGCAGGGTCTCTGGCAACTTCACTTTAGCAGCTATTACCGGAGCATTATCGGAGCAAGACAGAGCTGCATAGATCTCTGTTGTGACCCAGTGTGGCAAATCCAGTCAGTGATTTGAACTTCAACCCCAAATTTAAACTGGACAGGACTCTTTTCAGACTGATAACAAAGATGGTTAATGTTGATGTTGCTGTCCATTGTCTCTGCACTGGTGCTTCCTGCTTTGGAAGGAAATGAACAATATCCAAGGGGAAGTCCTTCTACTGGGGAAAAAGAGAAGCCATAGGACATTCCCCCAGCCTCACAAGGCAGCTCCCTCAGCTCCCAGGCTAGAGGCAATGAGATCTGTCCACTGCTCAGACGTGCGCTTCCACCATGTCCGCTCCTGGACAATCCAGTGTTCCTGGTGTTCTAGGCTCTGAGACATGTTCGTACTGGTAGCTGCTGCTTGCAGAGCTTCTTGCAGACAAAGCATTGCTGCCATAGCTCATAAAGTAACAGAGATGCAGTGAGCAGGCAGAGCAGCGAGAAACAGAACTTGCTAAGAGGCCAGTGGTATATGCTGAGTCTCCAGTTTTCATCTTGCTATAGTCTCTACCGGCCTCTCTAACTCCATGCTTCTGCCCCCATGTTGGTCCCTCTTGAGATCTGACCCTCGTTCTCCAGGTTTGTGTATCATATCACAGAGCGTTTCAAAGCATTCCAACTTCTGCCTGCAATCCAAAGCAAACCCTCAACACTGGTCCAACTCAACTTCCGCTGAAGTAGATGGGAGTTTTACCCTGGATCTTCAGGCAGGAGAATTGTCCCCTCCTAGGCTGGAGGAGAAAACCCTCTCCAGCCTCTCCCGTACTGCCAGAAATGTGTCTTTTCCCTTCTGCCAGAACTAGCATTTTGTTCTTTGCCCTTTGTAGTGTATTTATTTTAGAAGCCCCAGATGATAAATGACTAGACGTCCTCATTAACTGCAATGCTGTGTCAGTTTTCCCAAAGCAATCAGAGTGTTAGTGAGATCCAGGGAGCAAATGGGAAGCTAAAAAGCAAGCCAAGTGCAGCCCTATTAATCCTGTGGTATGGATCGACATTTGTCAACTCTATTGAAGTTTGTTCTACTGTATAGAGCCCAAGAGACCACTCAATTACTTTATCTCTTAGCAATTAGGAACCTGCTCCTTCAGGTCAATCAATTAGCACCAAGGGGGGGAAATGGAGACAAGATTACCCTAGAAATCTGTGGCCTTTTGCTCTGAGGTTTTTTAAAGGAAAGGGAACAGAGTGTTTTCTTTAAAAATGCCCTTTATTTGGATTCATTTGAATCAAGGGCCTGGTGGGATTCTCTGACATATTTAATCTTTTGTGCTACACTTGATCCCATAAAGCAGTGGTCGCCAACCTGTCGATTGGGATCTACTGGTAGATCTTGGAGCCTCTTACAGGTGATCCTGACTGGTTTGGCCAGGAATCTATCAAGCGCTGGCACTTCACTTGCCCCTCCACCCACTGTCATGCTGCTCCTGCCCTCTGCCTTGGAGCTGCTTGCTGGGCAGGGTGTGGGAGGGAGAGGACGGGTTGCTGATGTCAGGGTGTCCCCCCACACACTCCTGTACCCTGTCTGTACACAGAGGCTGCGTCTAGACTGACCAGTTTTTGCGGAAAATCAGCCGCTCTTGTGCAAAAACTTGCCAGCTCTCTACACTGGCCGCTTGATTTTCCGCAAAAGCACTGATTTCCTACTGTATGAAATCAGCGCTTCTTGCGGAAAAGCTTTGACGCTCCCGTTCGGGCAAAAGTCCCTTTTGCGCAAAACTTTTGTGCAAAAGGGCCAGTGTAGACAGCTGACATTTGTTTTGCGCAAAAAAGCCCCGATGGCTAAAATGGCGATCGGGGCTTTCTTGCACAAAAGCGCGTCTAGACTGGCACGGATGCTTTTCCGCAAAAAGTGCTTTTGTGCAAAAGTGTCCGTGCCAATCTAGACGCTCTTTTTCTGAAAATGCTTTTAACGGAAAACTTTTCCATTAAAAGCATTTGCGGAAAATCATGCCAGTCTAGACGTAGCCAGAGAGAAGGGGATGGAAGGAGTTTGGCAATGCAAATCTCTGTCACTCACACACACTGTGTGTGTCTGTCATTCTCACAAACACAACTGTCCTTCACCCTCATCCCAGCCCAATACATATATGGGGGGTTGTTGTTGTTCCTTCTTTTACTGCTTGCAAAGTGGGTTATTTCTCATCTGTGCATTTCATAATTTTCATTTCTCTCTTACTTTTTAATGTAATTCTAAAATGCCAAACCTGTTGTGGCTGAAGTCATTATCCCTGTGGGAATTGCTGCTCCTGGATGTGGCTGGCATGGTCCTGCAGCCCCCAAGAGAGGCAGAGCATGGGAGTCTCCACATACTGTCCTGGCCTGCAGACACCACTCCTGCAGCTCCCAGTGATCAATAACAGGGAACCGTGGTCAGTAGAAGCTGTGGGCTCAGTGCCCGTAGCTGAGGGGCAGCACATGGCACCACGGAGCAGCTGCTATCAGGAGTGGTGCAGGGCCAGGGCCGGAGTAAGCCTGTCTTAATGCCACTGCTCCACCATCCGCTGTCTAGATCTGATTGTTTGCTGATCTCTTCTGAAAACTTGACTTAAAGAAAGTTCATCATTTGGCAGCTCCAGAATACAACTATCGGGCCTGCCTCCCTGGGTGTGTCTAGACTACAGGGTTTTTTCAAAAAAAGTACCTTTTTATGAAAAAACTTCCCCTGCGTCTAGACTGCAGCCATGTTCTTTCAAAAGCAACTCGAAAGAAAGCGGCAGTTTTTTTGATCGCGGTAAACCTAATTTTATGAGGAATAGCGCCTTTTTTCAAAAGTACTCTTTCGAAAAAATATGCTATTGAACGCAAACTGCGTTTTTGAAAGAGAGCGTGTAGACTCTCTTTGGAAAAAGTGGCTTGCTTTTTCAAAAAATCTGCTTGTAGTCTAGATGCTCTCTTTCGAAAGAGGCTTGTAGTCTAGCTATAGCCCCTGATTGGGGCTATGTATTAATGTTGGTATCTCCTGGACGCACACCCAACCTTTGTGACATGTAATGCAGATGTCAGTCACGGTAAACAATGCAGATGTGACACTCCCTTTCCTTTCTACATGAGGAGTGACATGGAGACATGTAGCAAAAGCTTCAGAGGGGAAGCTGAGTTAGTCTGTAACTGGAAAAACTTAAAAACCAGCAAATAATCTTGCAGCACCGTAAAGACTAACAAAACATATAGATGGTATCGTGAGCTTTCATGAGCACAACCCACTTCTTCAGATGAATGGAGTTATAAAGGGTCCAGTTTTGAAATAAATAGGGGATGGGTGCAGAGAGAAGGGGAAAAAAGGAAAAAAAGAAAAAAGGGGAAAGAAATAGTCAGCGTGGCCATGCTACATGAGGATGATAGAGAAGGTGCTAATTGTTCTTAAGTACTCAGTCTTTGGTTTTTGATGTCATTAGGATGTGGAATGTAGTGGGACGTCCAGCTAATGTCTTTATTCATACCTCTGTCATAGGAATCAGACTTATAAATGAAGTTAAGTTCTAAGGTATCCCTGTGGAGTTGGCTTTTGAAATTGGCCTGAAACAATACAGTGACTTTGAGATCCACTAACAGTGTTTCCCAACTGGTGCTCCGTGGAGCATAAGCCAGGGTTCCCCGCAGAGCCAGCACTCCCCCGCCCCCTCTTAAAGAGACTTTGCTGCGGGAATCACGGCAGGGGTTTTTTGTTTGGGGGATGGTTTTTTGCGCGTCGAAATGCGGTGGCGGGAGCCTAGGGGTTCCGTGGCCAAATAAAATTGGGAAACACTTCACTAACAAGTGCCTGGGTAGGTTAAAATGTTCTCCAACAGGCTGCCCTTTTGGATATCAGATTTGTGTCCGTTAATTCTTTCTCACAGGGACTGTCCGGTTTGGCCAATGCACATGTGTGATGTAGTGGGCAGGCCTTACACTGTGTTTGGGCTGTGGGTGACCCCTACTGGCTTGTATCTGTAAACACTGCACAGCACAGGGGGCCGCCTGAGGAGCCTAAGGTCACGTAGACAATGACCCAACTGGTTCTTACCTGTTGAGGGCAGGGACTGAACAAAGGC
>JANRFK010002932.1:2902664-2914366 GCA_030068395.1 Apalone spinifera | reverse complement strand
CCTTCCAGTTCTAGTGTTCCATGATTCTATGATTCCTTCCCTGAGATGAACGGGACAGTTAACGCCTCTCCAAGCTAATGTTGCAGGCACTCTGCAGATTTAGGCAGACATCCGTCGTCACAGCGGAGTTACCACAGCCAGAACAACTACTAAGAATTCCTTTCAATAAAAAGCAGGGGGAGCACTAGTTTCAGAGAGGTGCCGGTGTGTCATAGCTCTGTGCCAGCTGTCCCCAAGCTTCGAGGGGCAGCACTGCAGTAGCTGAATGTCTCGTCTCAAAGGGATTTGGCCCATCTGAGTCCCATTGCAGCTGAAAATGCGAGGGAGAGCCTGCAATGAAGCTAGTTCCCCGCTCATGGGTAACGCATTCTGCACCTTCTGGTCTCTGTGGGGAAGAGGTCACGCTATTCACTGGTTCCAGAAACTGAGCCCTGGGAGAAAATACAAAATCATCCCTGAAAGTTTACAGATGACCCCACTGGGGAAGTAGTAAACAACAAGGAGACAAGCCACTGATTCTGTGCTGCTTGGTAAGAGGGGTACATGCATACCATGTGCATTTCGATACAGCTCAATGTAAATGGCTATATCTAGGAACAGTGAATGTCGGCCATATTGATAGCGTGGGGGACTCTACCCTGGGGAGCAGTGACTCTGAAAAAGGTTTGGAGGTTCCTCATGGTGGATAACCAGCCGAGACCTCAGTGAAATGCTGTGGCCAAAAGGGCTAATGCAATCCTTGGATGCACAAAACAGAGGGGTCCCTAGAAGGAGCAGCAAGGTTATCTTACCTCACTATTTGGTGCTGCTGCCATCTCCAGTGGAAGGTGGGGTTCTGTTCTGGTGCCCATAATTCAGGATGGCTGTTGGTAAATTGGAGGGAGTTCAGAGAAGAGCCGCGAGAATGATTAACAGGTTAGAAACCTGCCTTATGGCGACAGATTCAAGGGGATCAATCGATTTAACTTTATCGAGAGAAGGTTGCAGAGTTACTTGAACATAGCTCAGACGTATGTATACGGGGCACAAATATGTAATACGGGCTCTTCATTTGAGCAGAAAAATGTATAATATGGAAAGGTTAGACACTGAAGCTATGTATATTCACACAAGGATATAAGAGCAATGAGCAATCCTGGGGCACCTTAGAGATTAACAAAAATAAATATGTAGTATTGGGAGCTTTTGGGGGCAAAACCCACTTCTTCAGATAGATAATCTTGAGGCTATAAGGTATTTTTATCAGGGCCATATTTAAGCATTGGAGCAACTTCCCAGGGGTCATGGTGGAGTCTCCCTTGTTGACCATTTGAAACAGGGGTTGGATGTTTTTCTAAAAGATCTGCACTAGAAATTGTTTCAGGGACATTCCAGGACTTGTGTGATGCAGGAGATCTGACCAGGTCAGTGGTCCCCAAACTTCGTATGCCACTCCCCATCTGACCTGTATTGTAACCGGTCCCTGCCTCCTCCCCCATGAGCTAGGCTGAGAGAGGGGCCGAGGGTCAAGCTGGCCGGGGGCAAGGGTTAAGGCTGTGGCTAAGTTAGCAGCCAAGAGTGAGGCCAGGACCTGGACAGGGAGTGGGATGGAAGCTGAGCCGTGGTCGGGGCTGGGAGCCAAAGCCATGGCCTCGGCTGTGGTGGGGCTGGGGCTCGAGTAGGAGTGGGTCGGGGGCAAAGAGGTGTTTCATGGTGTTCCCGCCCTGCCTCCCATGGTGGCTGGCCCAGGCCCTGCTGCGCCCTCAAACACGGTGAGGACAAAGTCACCAGTCAGATGAAAAACGTGGCTCATGCTGCTACCTCGTAGCAACGAACACTTTATAAATGCGAAGTCAGTGCCTCTTACCCATCCCTGGTTCTCCCCCTGGCCTGCCATGTTATGAAGGGAGGGGAGGGAGTTCATTTGTTTTTGAGAGGGAAAACCAAGGCCTAAATGGCTCTCTCAAAGGAGTGTTGTGAACCATGCATTATTGATGCCGGTAAAGTGCTTTGAGATCTCCTGTTGCTAGGAGCAAAAGAAATGCAAAGCAGTGCAGAGCTCCTTATGTAACATCATGCTGGATTTGCCATTTATTTGGGGGAGAAAAGAAATCTGCCTTATTTATACTGCGTGTTTTGCCTGCACAATAAAAAGGCCAGGAAGGAAAATGCTTTCTGATTAGAGTGAAGCAGGGTGGCTAAGGTCTCAGCTGCAGTGGGCAGTATCTGTAGCCTATCAGAGCAGTAAGAATAGCTGGTGTGAACGTAAACTTCCTTTCAAATCAAGGTAAGCCTGAACAAAGGAATTCTATGTCCCTGCAAAAAGAAGGCAATCCAGCCTCATAAAATCCTTCGCCTTATGCAATGCCTGTGTGTGTATATTGGTTTCTTATTGTATTGATTATATTGCAGAAATAAAATACAAATTCGGTATACTCAGCAAAGACAGCTTTACTGCTTTATTGTGCTGATTATTACAGAATGCGTAAATTGGATCATAATTCTGAAGAGTCATCAGAAATCCATACCCCACTCAAAGGTATTCATCTGAAATAGTGTTTATGAGGCATTCGAGAGAAGATCAATATATTAGTGTGTATGTGTCGCTCTCTCTTGTGGGTGGGTGTGTTTAAACATACAGCTAGATAATCCGCATTTCTGTTTCCCGCTGCTTCCCCGGAGGGTTTGTCTTCGCCTTCCCCCAAATCCCCGGACATTGCAGGGGAAGCATGTGGGAGGGGGTTTTCTCTCTTCCCTTCAGTCTTTATCAGTGACAATGCTAGGCAAACCCCTGCTCCTTTCCTGAGAGGAAGGTGGAAGTGGAAGGAGAGATCCCTGGTTTTACATCATCCCCAGCCCACTCCTGGCAACTGAACTTCTAACTTCCCCCTCAGACATACGGGGAAAATGAAATGGAACAGTCCAGTCAAAGAAAGCCAAACACGTACGTTCAGTTCAGTGCGTGGCCCATAACACTATGCCCCTTTCTTGCTTATTCCACCTTCCAGTTCTTTAAACCTACTTCTCTCCCTCAACAGCTGCCCATTAATTCCATCTCCAAATGGTTTGCTTCTCCTGCATTTTCACACATTGATTTCTCGTTATCAATCTCTGGCCATTCTTTAACAAGCAGCATCTCTCTCTGTCATTCTCTCTTTCCCAATCCCCACACGCTCTCTCCCATGTTACATTGCTTCCCCCACCCCCCATTGCTCCCCTTTTCCTGTTTTCTCCCTCTGCAGTGGTCCCTGTGGTCCCAACTCCATTCCCACACTAGAGGTCAATAAACTTGGAAGGAAACCTACAGTAGTTCACACTGTGTAGTTGTGGACAGTAAAAGGAGAGGGAGAGGGAAACATCCCTCATTGAGGTGGACTTTTTTGTCACCAAACTGGGCATTTGCCGCCACTTTGAGGAGATTTTGGGGACAAAATTTGCCAGTGTAAACAAGGCCTCAGAGGCAGGAACATTGACCTTGTAAAGGCGGATGCTGAGTGAGTTTAGGCTTCCACAGGGTTCAGGAGGTGTTTTGTGGATAGCAGTGGAGCCAAAACTGGGAGTCGGGTGCCTAAATCTGGGGTTTAGGCACCTGAGTACCTTTGTGGATCTCACACTATGTTTCGGATTGTCCTGAGTCCCATTTTCAAAAGCAACAGAGTCATTAAAGTGCATTTAAAATGAGACTTAGGTCACATCTAGACAGCAGCACCATTTCGGGATACCAGAAGTATCCCAAAATAGCTATTCCGCGTCTTTAAACCCTTCCATTATTTGGAAATATATTTCATAATAATGGGGGCGCTATTCCAGCGTCCCAGTAACCCTCCTTCCATGAGGATTAATTGACTTGTCAGAATAGCACTGTGTAGATAGCGCCAAATTTAGAAATAAGCAATTTTGAAATTACCTTGAAGTAAGCTACGCAATTTGCATAGAACAAATTGCGTAGCTTATTTCGAGGTAAGGGTGCAGGGTAGATGCACCTTTAATGTCCTAAGTCACTTGGATAAAATCTTGTTTTACTTCCGTCCTTCTCTAACTCATTATTGAACGTGGGTGTCCCTAGATTCTGACTGCCAGAAGCTGCGAGTAGAGGACGGGGATGAATCCCTCAGTGACTGCCCTGTTCTGCTCATGCCCTCTGAAGCACCTGGTGTTGGCCACTGTCACAGTCAGACCTCTGGGCTAAATGCACATGGGCTGACCCCCGGTGGCTGTTCTCGGGTTCTAATTTTCTTGCTACCAAAAATCTCTCTAGTTAATGCATATCCTATAAGGGAGCACTTCCATCAGTCCGACATTGAGCTATTTTCCCTCCAGGCTGGGAAGAAAAACAGCCAAAGAGATGGCTATGGTGATGCCTTTCGAGTGGCGCTCAGACACAGCACTGCCGGAGGTCAGGCGGGATCCCAGAACTTCAGGAATGGCAGGACGAATGCTCCGAATGACCGCAGAGAGGCAGCAAGCTGGGACCGTTTCAAACGCTGGTTATAGATGTTCCACGGTGGGACTCGCTGGACCGTTTGCTCATTCAGCTCTGAGGCCCTGGGTTTTCTGTCGTGCAGACTCCGTGTTGGCAGCGAGAAGCGATGGAGAAAACAGCCTTAGAGACTCTCCGGCAGGCAGTTTGCAGCGCCCTCGGGGCCGCTTTTCTTCCTTTCAAATCTCACCCTCTCCCGAGAGCTTGAGCAGGTGTGAAAGAGGAAGCGCCCCTTTGTCTTGTATGTGAGACGCTGAAGGGTTAAATCTCAGGTGGTTTCCCACCTGCCATATCATGACCAAAAAGGCCCATTTTACTTGACTCTCCCGTCTGAGTGTGCCCTTAAAGTCCAAAGGTGACGCGAAGCCTTTGGGATCTACTCAAAACAAAGCAAAGCAGGCTTAGGAGACATCTTGTTTAAGGGCGTTCCTGGCCTCCCCTTCTCCCCTCAGAGGAGCTGCAGGAGTGGAGCAAATTCCCCCATTGCTTGGCATCCTGGACTGTGAGTCACGCTAATGGGTGTCAAATGGGACCAAACGTAGACTCCCTTGGCATGGTGCAAATGGTGCCAGGAGGTGCGTGGTGACAGTGCACGGGTCCACGAGGAGTTTGGGGTTGTGATCTTGTTTTGTTGGCAATTGCTGGCTTTCCCTGTCTGAAGAGGGTTTTACAGGCAAAGCTCCCTTGCTGTTCAGTCACAATTGTGTGTAGGCAGCTTGGCCCTGAGATGGAGGACAAGGGCAATACACTAGCACCACCGACGTGATCTATGGAATCACCTTTAGAGCCAAACTCGGCCAAACTCCCTGCTGCTGGGCACAACACCGAGGTAGATGGAGCTATGCCCGTTTACACCAGCAGGTAATTTGGCCCCTAGTTTCCTTGGCCCATTCAGTCCATGGCCTCTGCTGAACTTGCCAAGGAGGCAAAGAGCTAGCACCAAGCGCACTGATATGGGTACACTTTGGCTGTGATCTGCTGGGACTTGTCAACCCTGCACCAGCAGACACCCCACAGAAGGTGACAGCTCTGGCTACGGAGAATAGAAGCTAGTGAGCTAGAGACTGAATACTCCTCCTGAGCCCCTGAGCTACTCCCTCTCCTGGTCCTAGGGGAAGTCCAGGAGCCGCCAAGGGGGTAGGCTGTTTGTCCAGCCTCACTTCCCCTCCCCACTAAGGAGTGGGCTTCCTCGCTCTGGTAGGCGGACACATGAGCTCTGCTCAGATTAGCATGCAAAAAATAGCAGTGTAGCTGGGGTAGCACTGGTGGCAGCTGGCTTGGGCTAGCTCCCTGGCTACTAAGCCATCTGGCCCCCCAGGTGTGCACTTGGACTGTTGGTCTGAGTCCCTCCCCTGCGATGCCAGCCCCATTGCTTGCTTTCCCATGCTAGCTAGAGCACAACTAGCCATGCCCGTCTCCCAGAGGTGAGGAGCACCCTCCCAGCTGCAGTGTAGACACACCCTCAACGATGCTCCTGCTAGTTCCACCCCACCGTGCTGTGCTCCTCCGCATCATCCCCAGCAACTTCCATCTTCCGAGCCAAGAGGGAAGGATTTCCATGCCCAGCTGCAGAGGAACGCCATGTGAGGCAGTGGTTTGTGCATCTCCAGCGTCGGCTCCAGCTATATAAACTTCTCCCATCTCCCCTTTGTGGGATTCCATTCGGGGCAGGGGAGCCAGCTCAGATAAAATAAGAAGCAAGCTGAACTTTCATCCGGTGCATTTACTGAGGTTGCAAACGTTCAGATAGAGTTCCTTCCTTATCCATTGTCATTGTCACACACATGAGAGTTTTGGCCACTAGGTTAGAAAAACCCACCACATCCCACCCCTCCTGTGAACCAAAAAGTGCCTGGAAACCTCACACGGAACCAATTCCTATAACATTTCCTGCCTCACTTTGCAGCCTGATAGCGCTGATCAGCTTCAGATCAGCACCTCGTCTTCTGGTTGCTCCTCCAAACCTCAGGAGCTTGACTCAGAATAGATTTTTCTCTCCTTTTCATACTGGGGCATTCTCCATTTGTTAGGTTTACTGAGCCATTCATCACTTCTAAATTACAGTCGGAGGAAGTGACACTAAAATAACAGAGGTCAATAGCTCAGCTCTCCAGGATTCACAGCAATCACCTTCTGTGCTGGGCTGTAGATGTGAAACGTTCCCATTAACTTATTTGACCACTTAATAAAGATATTTAACAGCTTTAAGACTAAATTCAGATGTGAGTGGGTGCAGATCATGACTCTGTACATTCCCCGTGTGCTATAAATGTTTTATAGCTCTCCCCTTTATACTGAGTGGCTAAATCGAAGAGACTTAAAAAGGCAATATAAACATTATCTCACATCCCACCTTTCAGGGCTGTTCCCCACTCTAGCGCTTTGAGTGAAGAAGGTGGGGGCCTGCACAAAACCTTAAAAATACCCTACAAGTAAAGGCTTCTGCTAAAAAACTCCCCAAGGGCACAGACTCCCTGACCTTGAGTGGGATGCTGTCACCACCCAAATGTAAAAACCGCTTTTTGAACCCAGGAAGACACACTTGGGAATTTCTTCTTGTGGGGTAACCCCGAGTTCTTTAACCCTCTCTCAGCAGAGAGCTTGAAAACAAACTCAAATCTGTTAATAACTGATTTTCAGTCATAGGCACATGGACTCCTGCCTTCTGGGACGCAGGAATCAAATCATAGTTTTCAAAAGGTGATTTTATTAACAAAACAAAGAAGATACATTTGGTAAAGCATACCTGGTTGCTAGGTGTTATAGAGCAATTGAAATAAAAAGCAGATTAAAGCACAGAGAATTGCTTCTCTGGGATTCAGCTTGAAACTTACTGTGTACAAGGTAGGAGGGGTCAGCACAGAGGAGTTTAACCAAACCAAACCAAAAAAATCCAAACAAACAAGCCCCTGGTTGCATCTAACTAAACATTCTCTGTTCACAGCAGCATTATTTCCTTATTCCGAAATAACAAAGATCACGTCTACACTGAAAGCCATTATTTTGAAATAACGGTGAGCTGGAGGACTTCTTACTCCGACTCCTGCAATCTTCATTTCACAAGGAGTAAGGGAAATTGGAGGAAGAGTGCTCTTCCTGTGACTTCTTGCTGTGTAGACAGTGCCAAAAGCTGAATTAACCATTGGCATAGCTCAAGTTGCATAGCTTAATTTGACTTTAGCCCTGCTGTGTAGACATACCCTTACACATCTTTTGTTCCGGTTCAGTCTTTCCTTGGGCATGGATATTGCTGAAAAATCTATGCCTTAATAACTGGCTTAGTCCATCTCTCTCCCCAGCTCCTGCTCTGAAATCACACACAAAAGAGACTGAAGCAGGCAAAACCGTTTCATTTCAAATCTCTCACCCTCTTCCCATTGGCCCTCTGCCAACACTTCCTTGGATATCCGCTGCTCTGGGTTTAACCCTTTAGTTTCAGAATGTGGGGATGTCTAGAAAAAGGAAGTACCCATCCCATTCATCACAAGCTCATGACTCTGTACTTAGCCCCAGGCGCTATAAAGGTTTTATATTTACTCTTCTTTTTATGCTGAGTGGCTAAATCGAAGAGGCAGATTAGCAGTATTCAAGCACTCCACCATGAATTAAAGGCAATTTAAGCTTTACATGGCATCCTATTAATAAAAATGAAGCATCTCCTATGCATCGAATACCGGCCATTGCTGGAGACAGGACTTACTGTCTTGATTCTCAAACAGGGTTTGATTCTTTTGTGACCCCTTGTAGAGGGGGGACATTCCGGACAGTCTGTGAGCTCCATACACTCCTCAGATTTATTGGTGAAAATATTCACATTGTGGCATTCAATCAGCTCTAGAGTAAGCAGTAGCTGCACTTACATTATTCTATCAGTTTAAGAGTCATTTTCTAGACCTACACACAGGAGCACCACAAAACCAGGAAAAGCTTTTTCAGTGCAGCCACTGTGCCATCTATGTGTGTGTCTGCCCCAGCGAGTTCCATTAGGCTTACACAGACTGAGACAGCGGGTGAGATGTTTAACTAGCCATTTTTTATCTGCCTTAGGAGGATTTCTAAGGGGAATTGAAATTGTCCTGTGATGAGTGGCGGTCACCCCGCAAGCAATGTTTGCCGAAAAAGGAACTGAAAAAGAAGCAAAGGCAGAGGATGAAATCCCTGTTGGGCAGCTAACCTGCTAGCAAGCTACAGAAAATAGAAGCCTGAAATGAGCCCAAGCTCCCCAAAATTGCTGAATAATTTCTTCTGGTTTCTAGAGGGCAAATAAAAATCCAATTGCTCAGACTATGTACTAACAGCATCTTTAATTCATTACCTTGTATAATCACTAAGGGCTTGTCTACACGACAGGGAAGGTTGACCCTCCGGAGGCCGATCTTCTAGTGTTCGATTTAGCGGGACTAGTGTAGAGCCCCAAATCGAATGCTGAGGGCAGCCCCTGCCATCGTCCTGTACTCCTCATTCTGGGAGGTGTAAAGGAAGCCGACGGAGCGTGTTCTCCCGTCAGCCTCCCACACTGTGGACACTGGCAGCTTGGCTGAAGGTAAGCCGAATCAGCTACGCAAAATGCATAGCTGGATGGTGCACCTTATTCTGATGTGCCTGGTCTAGTGTAGACCAGACCTAGGACAGTAACAGACCCACATCCATATGGAAGTAAACATGGCAAGCCTCAGTAAAATATTTTCCTTGGTTTGTGCTAGAAAAGCATTGATTGCCAGCAGTGTGTAAGATGTGCTTTTGTGTAGCAATGTTGTACCTTTGGTTTTCTGAGAACCTTGCTCCTGTGCGTTAATCATGCTGGTTTCCATTTGAATTATATTCATTTACATTGAATATAGATTGTTTGGTGCCTGAAGCCCTGGTTTAAATGCAGCCACGATTTATTAGTTTGGAGGTCGTATACGTTGCTCTTGGTGGAATGCCAGTTTGGCTGCATGACATATCAGCTCTAAGGCGGTGATGGATTGTTTCATGTGAGGTTTTTGCATTCGTGACCGGAAAGTGCTAAATGGAACTTAGAGATTCATATGGATATTGCCACTAAACCAAACTGCTACATACCCATAAAGATATGGGCGGGTTGTGTTCAGGGGCCCACCAGAATTACATACATACCAGGCTCAGTGGCATTCCCGATGTAGTTTACTAGCTATTCAAAACAGAATCACACAATCATTGAATCCCAGGGCTGGAAGAGACCTCAGGAGCCATCGAGTCCAGCCCCCTGCCCAAAGCAGGACCAACACAACTCAATCATCCCAGCCAGGGCTGTGTCAAGCCGGGACGTAAAAACCTCTAGGGATGGAGATTCCACCCCCTCCCTAGGGAACCCATCCCAGTGCTTCCCCACCCTCCTAGGGGAATAGTTTTTCCTAATAGCCAACCTAGACCTGTCCTACTGCATTTTGAGCCCATTGCTCCTCGTTCTGCCATCTGTCACCACTGAGAACAGCCTCTCTCCATCCTCTTTGGAACGCCCCCTCAGGAAGTTGAAGGCTGCTGTCAAATCCCCCCTCACTCTTCTCTTCTGCAGACTAAATAAGCCCAAATCCCTCAGCCTCTCCTCATAGGTCATGTGCTCCAGCCCCCTCAGCATTTTCGTTGCCTTTCACTGGACCCTCTCCAATGCGTCCACACCCTTTCTGTAGTGGGGGCCCAGAACTGGACACAACACTCCAGATGTGGCCTCACCAGTGCTGAATAAAGGGGAATAATCACTTCTCTATATCTGCTGGCAATGCTCCTCCTAATGCACCCGAATATGCCATTAGCCTTCTTGGCTACAAGGGCCTCCTGGTGACTCAGATCCAGCTTCTCATAACCCAGATCCTTTTCTGCAGAGCGGCCACATAGCCAGTCCGTCCCCAACCCATAGCCATGCATGGGAAGAGACCTGCCCTATTTCAGCAGTAAGACTGTAAGAGGGCTTGGTCCTGCCCCCATTGGATCAACGTGAGTTTTGCCATTGAGTTCAGTGGAGACAAGCTCAGGCCCTGCATACCCCAAGGGGAAGGTACAAGCCTAGAACATTCCTGGCTTTCCAAGCAGCACCCTCACAGTGTGAGCGCCAGAGGCTGCAAGCGGCAAAGGGGACCGGCTGTTGAGACATTTCTGAGGATGGCTCAGATCCTGGCTCCTGTGATGAGGATCACAAACTTTTGGCATCTGTGGCTTTGTTTAGTTCATGCCGGGAGGCGGGACACAAGCTGTGCAGCAGCACTTATGCTGGCCACTTGCAGGGAGGAAGGAGGCTTCCAGCATCACTTAATTGGAGGAGTGAGGCCGGGGCTGACACAAGAGGCTGATTCCATCTTGGAAGCTTGAGTTCACCTGGCCAGCAGGGGGCAGAAGCACAGCAGAGAAGGCAAGCTCCAGGCCTGGACCTCCCTGGTCTGGCACCCTTGGGACCTGACCGATCCCGAACGAGAGAGTTTGCTGGACCAGGGGAGCTAGGTTCTGCCCACCCTGCCCGGCTCCTCTTCTGGATCCAGCTGCTGCTGCCCTCCTGGCCCCGGCTGTCACTGCCACCTCCAACCGTGGCCACTCTTCCCCCACTCCATCTCCCCTTCCAGTCCCACCTGCACTGCCATCCTCTCTGCCACTGGCCCCAGCTGGGCTGCTGGCCACCAGCTCTGCTAGGGCTGCCCCCTCCAGCCAGGCTCCCAGGCATTGGCCCCCTTCAGGCTGCCAGACCCGCTAGCACTGTTGGCCCTGCTGCCACTGGCCTCACTTGGGCTGCCTGCCTCAGTTGGGCTCCCAGACACTGGCCCTGCTTGGGTTGCCGGCTACCAACCCTGCAGAGCTTCCGGCTTCAGGCCCGCCTGCCATCCACCTGCTTCTGTAAACCTCATTGCACGAGGCATAAGGGATCGGTCGGAAAAGGCTTTCCTTGTCGACCGATCCCCATCTAGACTGCCGCTTTTTGCCGGCAAAGTGACGCGGCAGCATAAAAGCGGCGGCCATTTCTATTCAAATGAAGCGCGGGATATTTAAATCCCCGCTTCAGCTGCAATAGCGATGTGCCTAATCTACATCCCTCTGTTGGCAGAGGGGTGTAGTTTAGACACACCCTTAGAGGCTGCTCTGGAGCTCGGGCCTGAGCTCCTTCCCCTCTGGAGGTCAGCCCCAACAGAGTGTCTCCAGAGGCTTTTATACCCAGCCGCTCTTGTGAGCATGCCCAGCAGGGCTGCGGGGGTGGGGCCTTTGCGGCCAGCTGAGCCAGGGCAACTCCCTGCCCCGT
>JANRFK010002932.1:2874892-2887070 GCA_030068395.1 Apalone spinifera | reverse complement strand
CAAAAGCGCGCCAGTCTAGACGTAGCCTCTATGTCTTCTCCCGACATGGACAGGGGAGAGCAGTGAAAGGGAGCTGTCAGCACTGAATGCATGAAGGCAACTCAGTACCAGCAGCACACGGCAAGGAGGATCCTACACGGCCTCTTGGGACACAAAGAATCCTGGGATACCACCCTGGAAATGCCAGTGCTCACTGGGTGTACCAGAAAACACAGTATGGCTATGGGTATTCCTGGGGTACAGAGTGTAGAGACGTGCCCACCGCAGTGTGTTCGGACATTCAGCACTTGGACAGAGCACATGGGTGAGTCCCACAGCCCAGTGCAGATGTAGCTCCCTGCCTTCCATGGACGCACTCAGGAATTCTTACACGCATTAATGAAGTCAACCTCCCAGCCCCGTCTTTGAATAGTATCTCCACTTTAGAGATGGGGGAGAGCGAAACACAGAGGGCCAGATCCTCAAAGAGAGCTAGGCTTCAACTTTCATGGAAACCAATGAAGATCTGGGCCTGAGGAACTGGGCCAAGACCACATGGTAAGTCAGTGGCAGAGGCAGAAATAGATCCCGACCTCCTGACTCATGTCTGGGCTTTAATCACTGGGCTGTTCTAATTTCAAGCAAAGAACCATTTATTTCCCCTGTCCCTGCCTCTTACCCAACCAATACTGTAGCCCCCATTGGCTAGAATACACCATCTTTTATTTGCCGTGTTTCCTCAAGCGGTAAGTCTAGTGCAGTGGCTTTATAAAAGGATACACATGGCTTTATAAAAGGATACAAAAAACCAAAAAGCCAGGGGGTAGGGAGAGGAGCTGCCTCTTTCCCCAAGTCCAGTCCCTCCTGTGCATCAAATAAGGCCGGAGACCCATTGAAATAAGTGCAATATAATCACGTAACTGGAGACGGCATCACAGTTACAGCTGAGCTAATAAGTGAGCTATTTTCAGGTTAGTGGCTGTCACTGGGCCCTGCACCCAGGTTAGTGGCTGTCACTGGGCCCTGGGGTGGGGAGGGGTGGGGAACCACTGGGCCCTGCACCCCAGTCCACAGCCAGAAGTGACTCTCAGCCGGCAGGGAGAACAGAAGGTTTATTAGGTCACAGGGATACCGTGTAGAACAGACTTGTTAGCACAGGAACAAGGAGCAGTTGGTACCATCCATCTTGAGGAGAAGGGGCCCAGAGCCTTGCCCCTCCCCCATCTCTGCACCAAGCCAGCTAGACTCACTCACATACCCAGCAGTCTGGTTCTGTTCCTCCTTTGTCCAGTTTCCCAGGCTGAAGGTATGACCTGGTCACACCTCCCTCCCAGGCTCAGTTTACAGCAAACCTGGCTATTGTATCCATGATGGCCTGCGCATATTCCCTCAGTGAGTCACACCCGAAATCCCCATCCCCATCCAGATAGTAATGCAGTGTCCAGGGAAACTGAGGCACACACACAGGATTACTACAGATCAGTCGAAGTCACATGCAACATAACAAAGCAAACAGAGTGCATGCAATCCCCTCTTCGTCACAGTGGCTAAATCAAAACGATCTGAACAAAAATTCACATAATTTCAAACCAAAAGAAATTATTTGGAGCAAAGTGAAATGGCAAAATGGTTCATTCTGACATTCTTGGAAACAAACTGCTTCAACGTTTTTGAGGACGGGGAGGATGAAATCATGTTATTTTTTTCTTCTGTTGAAACAATTCACCCATCTCCACCCCAATTCCTAAGTAGTTTTCTCCAAGATAGGTTGTTTTATACATCCTTCAGCTAACATTTTCTAACTTGAGAGCTTGACTTTAATGGTAACATTCTTCTGTTATTGCAGGGATTATGCAAAATAGCATATAAAATAATGAAATTACTCCCTGCAGTGAGCATAGGGAAATGGCATAGCTAGGGAGGTAACTAGATAAGCATCACATTTTTTTGGTCACAACAGTAGTTTTTTTTCTTATGAAAATCAGCCATGCCATCAAGGCTATTTGTTTTGCACAGAAATTTCCCCATTCTCTCCGCTGTCCCAGGGAAGAGGCTAATGATTTATAGCAGCTCCTTTGTTGGGCCATTATTCATATTGATAGCTGCATCCTGTCTTGCAACTATTTTCCCTGAGCAAGCTTCTGAAGTAGCAGGTCTCATCAGCTTCGTAAAGGTTTTTCTTTGACTTTCACATTACTCCTTGCCCCTCATTCTCTCTTGCTCTTCTAGGTATAGTTTGATGTGGAAAAGACTTTTTCCATCCTCTACTTCCTCTCTCTAAGGCTGTACAATATAGCTTCCGGTTTTCTCCACTCCACATTTAGGGTATGTCTACACACAGAGTGTTGTTGGAAAAAAGGCCATTTTTCCGACAAAACCTGAGTTACGTCAATACTGCAATTGTGTTCTTCCAAAAGTAAATCGAAAGAAAAGAGGGTTTTTCCAGCGTTGGTAATCCTCTTTCTACAAGGAAGAATCCTTTTTTTGCAAAAGAGCTCTTTCGGAAAAAGGCGTGTGTGGACGGGGAAGAGGGAATTCTTTTGAAAGAAGAGGAAAGAGGAAAAAACACAGGTGCTCCAGTGGCCACTCCATCCATAGTAATCACAGCTTAAATGCGAAATAGCATCTATTTAGTGTGGTCGCTATCTGTCGAAAAAGCAGATGGCTTTTTCGTGTGGACGCTCTCTTTCAGAAGAAATTGTTTCGGAAGATCTCTTCTGAAAAAAAGTTCTTCCAAAAGAAGCCTGCAGTCTAGACATAACCTTAAAATCTTCATTTACGTGTTCGACACTTGCTGTTTGCAGAGCTAAACTAAGAGCTCTGCTTAAGATTAACCTCAAGGCACGGATAGCCCACGTCCACTGCTGTGAAACCACCACTGAGTAAAGCTACTAAGGTGCTACTAAGTACATTCCAGATGTTCCATCTTCCTTGTGATTTTCAATGGACTTCCCAATGCTAAGCTTTTCCCATTCTCTTTCAGTGGATGCACTGATGTCTTGTGATATTACTCCAACCATGCATGTGACTTTCAGAGAACTGGAGCTCCTTATCCAGCAAAGCCCCCACAGTAACGCATTAAAGCACGTAAATGGTAGGTCAAGCCCTCAAGTTAGGAAATGCCAGACTGAAGGATGCTTCGCGCTCCTGCAATGGCAGACTTTGCTGTCTTATTTGCACTCCACTGGGTTACTTCTCCAAGATGTGCTGAGCTACCTTTTCTTCCCCCCTCTCCTCCTTCCCCCCCACATAAGGTTGACACAGTTTGAGGTTCTCTCATCTGCCACAGTAGTGATACCTCCCCTACACACTCATACACCCTATAGCTTAGTCCTACTTGTTACTTTCGCTCTCTGCATCAGAGGGAGTTGCTTAGGAAGCAGGGCCTTGCTCAGTAACTCGCCCAGGAGATTCTGCCCCATCCATGGATAACAGCAAGGGGCAGAAGTGATACGTATGGATTCAGCTCCAAGTCTGCCAACCAGGACCCTCTAATATGTTCTTAATGCACACATGGTTCAGGGGAAAAAGAGCCTGTGTATTTGTTCCCTCGACACACCTGAACAGCTCAGGACAGAGGTGGGAACCTTTTCTGGGGCTGCTGATCCACAGAAAAATCAGTCTGGTGCCAAGGGCTGTGGGGAGAGAGAGGCCTCAGGGGCCAGATCCAGGCAACCCAGGGACTACATCCGTCCCCCAGGCCTTAGGTTCCCCACCCCTGGCATAGGAGGATACAACTTGCACTTTTGCTACTCCATGCGCACATTGGAGAGGTGGGAATAAGAGCCCCGTGGTCCCAGTGCTCACCCTTGAGCACAGGTTAGTTCCTCCTAACTCAGGATGGACAAAAGCCATTCTACTCCCCTGAGCTCCAGTGACAAGTATTACAGGTAGGTGCCACCTCTGCAGAGGGTCACACTTCAGACTTCTTTGCAGAAAGACTTTTTTTTTCTTCACGCAGCGCATGGTCGGCCTGTGGAACTCCTTGCCAGAGGATGTGGTGAAGACCAGGACTTTAACAGCAAGTTAAGACTTAAGGTCTGTAAGATGGATAGAAAGCTGGCTAGACTGTCGGGCCCAAAGGGCAGTGATCAACAGCTCGATGTCAGGTTAGCGGTCAGTTTCTAGCGAAGTAGCCCAAGGATTGGTTCTAGGGCCGGTTTTGATCAACATCTTTATTAATTACCTGGATGATTGCACTCTCAGTAAGTCTGCGGATGACACTAAGCTGGGAGAGAGGTAGATATGCTGGAGGGCAGGGATAGGGCTCAGAGTGACCTAGACAGATTAAAGGATTGGGCCAAAAGAAATCTGACGAGGTTCAACAAGGACAGGTGTAGAGTCCTGCACTTGGCACGGAAGAATCCCAAGCATTGCTACAGGCTGGGGACCGACTGGCTAAGTAGCAGTTCTGCAGAAAAGGACCTGGGGGCTACAGTGGATGAGAAGCTGGATATGAGTCAACAGTGTGCCCTTGTAGCCAAGAAGGTGAATGGAATATTAGGTTGCATTAGGAGGAGCATTGCCAGCAGATCCAGAGATGTCATTATTCCCCTTTACTCGGCTATCGTGAGCCCACATCTGGAGTATTGCATCCAGTTCTGGGCCCCCCACTATAGAAAGGAAGTGGACGCATTGGAGAGGGTCCAGCAAGATTACACTGCATGAGGATTCCGCAGCAGGGTTTGCTAGGTGGATTTTCAGCATCTTCTCTGAAGAGGACTGCAATTTGATGTGATGCCAGGTTCCTTCCCCATCAGCTGCCTCATGAACAGATGCTTGTGTCTGGCAAAGATTCGAGCCGTGTCCTCTAATCTCTCTCTGCTTTAGGATCTTCCTGGCTCTGCAGTCCTGCTGTGGTTCTACTAGGGTGGGAAAGGGTCCCCCTAACCAGGGAAGGGGAGCACTGTGAACCACTGGTTATTCAAACAGTTCATCCACATATTCCTGGGCCTGGAGCAGTTTCTGCTGGCTGCAGGTTAGGATACTGCTGGACAGGTCCTGGAAGGAGCTGGCATCGGAGAGCACAGCATGGACCTCTTGTAGCTTGCAATGAGCCTGCTGCATCTCATCCTGATTGCTGGTGGGAAGGCCTCGGACTACAGTCAGTAGGTTCAAGCACATGGTCCGCAGCTGCTGGGTGACTCCCCAAGACATGGCTAGCACCAGGGTATCGACCTGCAGGGGTGAAGCAGAGCAGAGTGTTTAAAGAGAAGATATTAATGCACGGGCTGGGGCATCACTGCCAACATGAGTTAGTGTCCAAGTACCTCTGGCTGTGAAGAGCCCTTATCAATTGCTGCAAGCTCCCACTTCGTCTACTACAGCCACAGTTGGGGCCACTTCTCCTGACCATCGTGTGGTCTCTTATCCACACTCTGCTTGAGACTCCCAATCTGAAATGGGACAAAGTTGTTTTCCAACTGGACTGGGGAAGGACCAGCCTATGAAGCCAGGGTACAGCACAGTCCTGTCAGACCAGTCTCCGGTGGATACCAGGGAGGATTGCTGTCACGCAGGTGAAGACAGAACAGAATGCTGTCGAGGAAAGCATCATGTGGACTGCCCTTTGTGGGAGGGTTGTTCCACACTAAGGGATCCCGACCAGGTTGATGGTGTACTGGCCTGCGAGAGGCTCTCCTGCATGTTCTCAAGGAGCTGCCTCACGTTACCCACTGACTGCAGGTAGTTGCACTGGCAGAGCTCAGTGGACAGAGCCCCCAGATGCACCAAGGACTTCTGCTGCTCTTCCACCAAAGCCACGTCAAGCCCCTCCCTAGAGGCAGCTCGTTTGACTAAGGAAAGAAGGGTACAACTTAGGCAGCCTGGGCAGTGCTGAGGCTTCAGTCAGCAAGGCCTTGGCTATTTCAGAGCCCTCATTAATATCCGAGTCAATTGCTAAAAGGCCTTTTCCTGTCTGTACAGGGGCAGCTCCTGTCTATCAGTTCCCTGGAAAGTGGGTCTCCCCCCACCCTCCCGAGTGATGTTTTCCACTTGCCTAAGAGCATCTCCCGCCTCACCCTACATTCCATTTCCAAAGTCACGTTTGCGGCCCAAGATGTTCATGCAGATTACACAGAAGAGGGACGTGCTGACGATTCAAGGACTTACAAGATGATCTACATTTGTTCCCACAGAGGAGTCTATGGGAACCATTCCTATGGATGCACAGAAGCAGCATTTCACAGCCCATTAGCCAAAGTAACGGGCCCGAGACTGCCATTGTTCGTACGGGAGAGAAGTCTAGCCGATGGGCAGTCCCAGACGTTGGCCTAAGAAGTCAGCGATTGTGTCACCCAGGTATTTTTCCCAACCTAGTTCACCATCTGTGACTGGGAGGGAGGGAGCCACTAGGTCTCCCTTGCCTGGCTTCTGTCCCATTCCTAGCCACAGGACCTGCTCTGGATCCCATCCCTGTGTTCATGCCACTGGTCACTGCTGGTTTTGCTGCCTGTGTGGTCTTGTCCAGCACCTCAGTCGCCCTGTAGTTCATGGCATCCTTGGCACCAACTCTTGGATGTCCAAAAGAACCTAGAAAAAAATCAAAGTGAATCACTTCATGCTACTTTGCATCCATGATTGTCTCCAGGAGGCAGCTAACATTGCAGGATAGAAGCCAACATGCTCCTCTAGGGATGCTTGCAGAGAAGACACCATGTCAGTGGAGCAGTCACCACTAGACTGGGCAGAAGGCCACAGCAAGGGTCAGAAGTCATTCAAACTCGGTAGCTTTGACATAAGATACTTTGGCTGCTGCTGTGAGAAAGTGGCCAGCTCCACTCTCCCGAGCCTTGAAACTCAAGGGGTTGGCCGCATTCAACTGCCTCCACAAGTCTTTGGCTTCAGCTAGACAGACATATTTAACCAGTCAATGCCCTCTCTTCCTTTGAGGGTCTCAAAGATCTAGTTACCTTATCAGATGGGGGTTAAACGATTGGCAGCTTCTCCTCTAGCTTCTCCAGTGCTAAGCAGGCAATTTCATTTGCTGCTGCAACTGTAAAAGTTCACACCGTGAATTTCTTTCCCCAAGTCTTTAAAGAAAGAGCTGTAATAGCTGTCAGTACTTCCTGCTCTGAGAGTCTCTGGTTCCGCAATATCCTTGCCATGGGCCACGGCACAAAGGCTCTTTCTAGAGTGTTTGCTTCCAGCATACAGTGGGAAGGGTCTCTGATTAGAGAAACACTGCCTCTTTCTCAATGATATTCCATGGACAAGCTTCATTTATCCAGCCAACCGACCCCAGGAAAAACCTTAACTTGGCATCTCCTTGCACGTTATGGGAACCTTTTGCCATAACCCAGTGCCAATACTGCATGTAATTACTCAGACCTTGTCTTCACTAGGCAGAACACCACCTTTGCCGTGATTGATCTTCCGGAATTCAATTTAGCAAGTCTAGTAAAGACTCTCTAAATCGAACTCAGAGGGCACCCTGTGACGACGCATTGGGTTTTTCCCCCATCTCCTGCACCCCCGTAATGACACGGACAGACTCCACCAGCCAGTAGAATAGAGGGAGTTTATTGCTTCTCCAGGATACAGCACAGCATAGATGCAATCCAATTACAGGGCCAGGCCCAGGATGCCTCAGCCCCTCTTGAGATGGGGTGGGGGGACTGGGCCCTCAAATCCCAGCCCCTGGCTCGGCTGCTTCCTCCATGATACCCAGACAGCAACTAACTCCCCTCCAGCCCTGCCCCCAGCCAGGGGCGGCATTCCCCCTTCCTTTGTGTCTCTCCCTGGGGGGTAGCTGGTCAGACAGGTTATGAAGCCCCTTTTGCATAATGACTCATCCTCTGCCCTGCTGAGCCGTGCTGCAGATAGCAGCCAGTGGGGGTCACCCACAGCCCAAGCCCAGCAACCAGCCAGGTACCCCCCACTACGTCACACGCCCCCACCGGTGTCTGGTACTCATGCTCTTGCCAGGAGTAAGGGAAGCTGACAGCAGGAGCGTTTGCTCCCATCAGCCTCCTGCTGTGGCGACGCCGCCAAGCTTGGCTTAAGGTAAGCTGACTCCAGCTATGTATTCTGTGTAGCTGCAGTTGTGCACGTTAAGCCGAGCCGCCGGGCCTAGTGTAGACCGTGGCTCAGTGGAATCATCTCCAGACAAGTCATCGGGAGCATAACACAAGACCTCCATTGTGAGCTCATTCTTTGCCAGCCATGGCACTTTGTAACACTGACGATTAGCAAGTGTTACGCAGGTTGTAACTGAGGTTTTGCATTGTACCGGGAGGGAGATTAGTGGGTTGTACTTTTCCTTATCAGTCAAAGGCAGAAGGAAGCTGTGATCCTGCCAAGGGAATTCACCCAACCTTAATCCCGTTTGCTCCGTTGGTTTAATATAAAAAGTAAGGAGGGTTCCAGAGGCATGGATCCCTCCCACCTTGCTCTGGAATATGGGGATCTGCAGGGAGCAGAGGGCTCAGCTGTAGCATCACTTTAGTGCCAGTGGACTCCAAAAGCCGGGGAAACAGAGCAGATATTGCATCTGGTCTGCCAGGGCAGCCGTAGCTCCTCAGAGTCAGTGTGCAACCTGCAAAGGCTGGAGAGCTGCCAGTGCTGGGGACCAAAGCTTCTTGCCCAGTAACCCCAAATTTCACTCCTGGGCCAAGCTGTGGTTCCCAGGGTAGTTTCTCAACTCACCATCCTAATGTGATGAACACATGGGGTGGCCACCTCCCAGATGGAAGCTGCCAACAAACATCCCATTGGAGAGACCCAGGGAGGCTGACAGGTAGGGAAATTTCCCATAATATTTTGAAAGACCTTATTGGATCAAGTGAATCTATTATCGTGGGCCAGGAGCATATGCAGCCTCCCTCAGGTGGAAGATGCAGAACCCGGGGAGTTCAAAAGGCTGTACTGAGAGTATGCAACGTCCAGACCAAGTGTGAAGTGGATTTCCTGGGGAAGCTCTAGGTGAGGTTAACCACAGCTAGGGAATTTGCATTTTGCAAATAGCCCCTGCTAACTCCCACCTGCAGCCCTAGGGACACTATCTGCTCTTGACATTCTGTCACCCTACATGGATTATCTGAAGACTTGCCTAGGATTGAATTCCTTAGCTTTTTTAAAAATGTCTTGGGGCCTATAGGGAGAAGTCTCCTTAGCAAGGTTCCTTCTAATCTTTTCCATCCACATGAAGATTTTTCCCATCCATGTGCAGAATAAATGTTATGTGCAATGAGGCATGTGCAAATGTGCACCACCAGGAGGAACAAAACACCTAGCTGTGGGCACTCTGTGCCACTCAGGAAAGATTCAATGTCACCCAGCTGATTAGCAAACACCCCACTTACAGGGAACACTGCTCCTTTGACAGTTTATACCAAAACCCAAGCTCAGGCATGTTTCAAGCAGCGTTGCACTTAAGTCAATGGTCACACCAGCGAGCGCTACCTTTGCACATTAACCTATTAACCAGAGAGTTAACCTCCAGGTTGGCTTCCCAGATTTGAAGGACATTTTCTCCACCCAAGATGGTGAACCTGGTTTTAGCCCACTGAACCCAATCCTGGCAGTGCCTGTAATGCATGTTTATTAACCAGTCCGGTCCGGCTATTTTCCTCCCAGTATTGTAATTTTTTTATCTGAAACATTGTCCCACAAAGGCGAATGCTTTTCCCACCCAACCTCTTAAGGATCAGACCAGACCCACCATCCGTGTCACTGACACTTGTTGCATAGCTATTTGGCAGTTGCTTTTCAACTGTGGTTTGGGTTGAGGTCAGACTTGTTCAGTGAGATTTCAGTTCCCGGAACGTGGTGGGGCCAATTTTGTTCTTGTTCAGAAGGATCAAGCACGTACAGTGGAGACAGGTCAGCCTGTGGCAAGAGGTTAGTCGTGCACATGGCCCCTGCCAATCACCTGCTCCTCAACCCTTCATGTAAAGAGAATCACGTTAATAGGCACAGACACTGCGCCAAGCAAGCCCGGTAATGGCACGTCTGTTTGAGCTGCATTTGTTCAGATGCTGAGTGACTCCGGGTAGGTCGGAGTTCTAGAATGAGAGAAGGGAATGTCTTTCCCCAAGGAGAGGAGACCGCATGAGGATATTACACAAAATAAGCTTGTGTGATCACTTCTCACACACACACACACACACACACACACACACACACACACACACACACACACACACACACACACACACACCCTCTGTACATCTTTATGCCATGGATAACTCATGAGGTTCACGTTTGGCCGGCATTGGCTGTGCACAGTTGACTGGAGCTGCAGTCATGGTCTTCACTCCTTTAGCTGCCACCTCACACAAAGACCTGATGCCATGGTGGGCACTTCTTGGTGGAGATGGAAGCCATGGCAACCAGTCCCAGGCCTAGACAGCAGGCCTTTTCCTGCAAGGGCACGGATGTCCCAAGGGAGCCTCCCTACCCCTACATCCCAGGGACAAGCAGCATGGGAAGGTGCCACCCAGCCCAGGAGCCTGTGGACAGGACGGGGAATGGGGCGACCTGGCTTCGCTCTGGGCCATGCACACACTGGGTCTGATAGTGGCGGCATCCCACAGGGAGAGGACTTCTATCCATGCCCTCTTGACGGGAGGAGGAAGGATGCTGGGGCAGATGTACGTGAGCAGCAGACACTGTTTGCTGAAGAACATGCTACTGGGATCCCCTCCGCTTTCTCTCTCCTGGCTTGGGCTCAGTGTCCCCCACCTCGCCATGCTTGCATGAGATCAGCTGCTGCTCCAGGAGTGTGGGCATGAGCCTATGCCATGTGTGGCACTGTTGTGTGTGTCCCTGACCCCAGCCTCTTTAGTGGTGGCTTGTGATGGGAAGGTGTCCCACCACGGGGTCAGGAGTAAGGCAGGCCTCTCATAAGAACGGCCATGCTGGGTCAGACCAACAGTCCATCTAGCCCAGTATCCTGTCTGTCGACAGTGACCAATACCAGATGCCCCAGGGGGAGGGAACACACAGGCAATCCTCACATGATTCCGCCCCTGTCACCGACTTCCAGAGAAACAGAGGCTAGGGATACCATTCCTAATAGCCATGATGGATCTACCCTCCATGAATCTATGTAGCTCTTTTTTGAACCCTAGTCATCTTAAAGTCACCTGAACACCTTAAAGTCCTAGTCATCACCACATCCTTTGGCAAGGAGTTCCGCAGGTTGATTATGGGCTGAGTGAAGAAAAACTTCTTTTTGTTTGCTTTAAACCTGCTACCTATTAATTTCATTTTATGACCCCTAGTTCTTATATTGTGGGAATAAATAAATAACTTTTCCTTATTCACTTTTTCCACACCAGTCATGATTTTACAGACCTCTATCATATCTCCCCATAGTCTCCTCTTTTCTAAGCTGAAAAGTCCAAGTCTTTTTAATTTCTCTTCAAATGGGACCCGTTCCAAACCCCCCATCATTTTTATTCTTTTCTGAACCTTTTCCAATGCCAAGAGATCTTTTTTGAGATGAGCTGGCCACATCTGTACGCAGTATTTCAAGATGTGGCCGTACAGAGGCAAACCCAGAATCCCTGAATCCCTGTGAGCAGGAGCGTAAGGTTCCTTTGTGGCAGCCTCATGCGGCATGTACTCTGGACTGGTGCTCCATATGCACCCACATGCACAGGCTGCTGTGTGCTCCCCAGGCCAAGAAGGCCGCCTCACCCCGTGTGTGTCTATGGAAAGTAATGGAATTTACCTGATAGGCCTTCCCTCACCTCGTACGACCCCTGAGTGACATCCTGGGAGGGCGGTACCAGGTCCAGGGACAGGCTGACCTCCTGGCTGGCAGGCATCATCTCCTGGATGGCCCCATCTTCCTCCTCCTTGTCCATGGGCCCATCCTCTGGGAGGCTGAGGATGGGTGTCTCCAGTCCAGCATCCACAACGAGCCGGGGAAAGGGACTGACGTCCCTGCCAGAATGTGGTGGAGCTGTTTATAATAGGGGTATGAGTGGGGTGCCACTCCGGAGCGGGGGCTCTGCTTCCTGGCCTTCATGTAGGCCTGCCTTAGTTCTTTAATTTTCATGCACACCTGCTCCTGGGTACGCATGTGGCCTATCTGGCCCAGGCTGTCGTCCATCTAGCCATAGACAACTGCATTCCTGCGTCTGGGGCAGAGATCCTGGAGGTTAGCCTCCTTCCCAGACCTCAAAGAGATCCAGACCAGGTCTCTCCTCCATGTCGGTCTTCTCTCCTGAGCCTCCGGTCTCTTGCTCCA
>JANRFK010002932.1:2799157-2818705 GCA_030068395.1 Apalone spinifera | reverse complement strand
GGTTTAAAACAAACAAAAGGAAGTTTTTCTTCACTCAGCACATAATCAACCTGTGGAACTCCTTGCCAGAGGATGCGGTGAAGACTCGGACTTTAACAGGGTTCAATAAAGAGCTAGATAGATTCATGGAGGTTAGGTCCATCAATGGCTGTTAGCCAGGATGTGTAGGAATGGTGTCCCTAGCCTCTGTTTGTTAGAGGCTGGAAAAGGACGACAGGCAAGGGATCATGTGAGGAGTACCTGTTGTGTTCCCTCCACATCTGGGGCATCTGGCATTGGCCACTGTCGGCAGACAGTACACTGGAATAGATGGACTGTTGGTCTGACCCAGTATGGCTGGTCTTATGTTCTTAAGTTATTTCATTTGTCATTGTGTTTCAGAGCTCATAGCCTCAAACAAAAACTCTGAGGGGTGTCTGCAGACTCAGGCTGAGAGTTTCTTTGCTGCCCCTGAGACTAGACACTTGATAATGTTCCAATGCAGCACACACAGCCCCCTAACTGCAGTACAACGATCAATATATGCACTTGGAATGGCGGGGAGCTGAAGAGCTTTCGGTCCAATCCCAAAGCAGAATGTTTGCTCCTCAGAAATCTATAGGGGTACCCAGCAGGCTGAAACATCCCCTCTAGAGATAACGGAGCAGTCTCTGGCAATGAATTGAGTGCTACTTTTCTTTCAATTTGCTGTCAAATTGTAATAAGCTGCTGCCAGTGGGAATCAATTCCCTCCAGGCCCTGTACTGGCTCTATAATTAAAATGTGTTCTGACATGCTTGTGCTATCCTGAATCAGAATAAGAGAAACGTAGGGCTGGCAGGACCTTCAGAGGTCATTGAGACCAGCCCTCTGCGTGGAGGAAGGACCAAGTAAACCTAGACCTTCATGGCAGGCGTAACTTGTTCTTAAAATCCTCCAGTGGCAAAATGTTATACCCTCTGCTGGAAGCCTAGTCCAGTGCATAACTATCTTTAAAGTTCAAAAGATTTTCTTAATATCTCACCCAAATCTCCTTTCATGCAGATAACGCCTGTTGCTTCTTGTCCTGCCTTCAGTGGATATGGAGAACAACTGACCACCATCCTAGTTGTAACAGCCCTTCACAGATGTATCTGGTCCTTCTGTTCTCCAGGCTAATCATGCCCAGTTCTCCCTCAGAGATTTCTAAACCTTTTGTCATTTTTGTTGCTCTCCTCAGGACTCTCTCCAGCTTGTCCACATCTTCGCTCCTGGAGGGCACCCCACGCTGGACAGAGTCCTCCAGCAGAGGCCACCCCTGCACCCTTCATTGACTCTCCTCTTGTTGAATTCAGACCCACTATCCAATTTGTCGAGGCACTTACCATGAATTCTAACCCTGTTCGCCAAGCGCCCTTTCCACTACCTGGTTATTTATACGCCCACACTCCCCTGGAGATGTTACGAAGCTGAGTGCCTGTCACAGGGAAGGCCTTCACAGGGGGGCGTGTTGCCCCACCTGTCTGTGACAGAGAATGAGCCAATCCAGGCCCACCTGAGGCTAAGTAGCTGGCAGGAAGTTCATTAAGCAACAAGCACCTGGGCCTAATGAAAGGCTGAGGTGCACTTGCTTAAAAACCTGAGGGTACGTCTACACTAGCTAGTTAGTTCGAGCTAGGTAGGGTAATTAGGGCAAGTGGAGTTGCAAATGAAGCCCGGGATTTAAATATCCCGGGCTTTATTTGCATGTTCCCAGGCGCCGCCATTTTTAAATCCCCCTTAGTCCGAACTCTGTGCCCACAGCTACATGCAACACGGAGTAGGCAGTTCGAATTAAAGATCCTACTTCGAATTACTGTTACTCCTCATTCCACGATATTTAAATCCCGGGCTTCATTTGCAACTCCGCTTGCCCTAATTACCCTACCTAGCTCGAACCAACGAGCTAGTGTAGACATACCCTGGTAGAGTGCTAAGGAGAAAGGAAGCTCTGGGGTGGGGGAGAGGGAAAAAATGCTGTGCTCCTTAGGCAGGGAGGCTGAGCAGACTCCAAAGCTCCCAGGAGAGGAATGGGAGAGACCCTGAATAAGCAGAGGGGAAATTACAGAGCTCTCTGTGCAGCAGAGGCATTCAACAAACGGAGCTGAGCTCTGAGGGAAGAGCCTTTAACCATTTGACAAGTGCTGCTTTGGGAAGGCTTTATAAAAGGGAGATAAACTGCAGCAAGGCAGAGTGTTTGGCTTCTCCTTGACCGGGCCAGTGCGGTTTAGCATAATCCCGAACGATCTGGAAAAAGAGGCAAACGGTGAGGGGGGCAAAGGGAGCAGATGAAACAAAATTACTCAAGATAACTAAGTCTGGAGCTTGCTGCGAAGAGGTACAAAGGGAATTCCCAAAATGAGGTGAATGGGCAACAAAATGGCCGATGAAATGCCTTGTGGAAGAAAGCCACAAAGTCATGCACGTTACAAAGCATAATCCTAACTCTGCATCTGCAGTGACGGGCTCTAAGTTAGCTGCTACCACTCGAGAAAGATCTTAGCATCATTGTGGCGAGTTCTCTGACAACATCTGCTCAAATTATAGCAGCAGTCAAAAAAATAGCAGAATGTTTGAGCCCTTAGGAAAGTCCTGGGTAAGAGGGTAGCAGATATCATAATGCCACTATCAAACTCTATGGGCCGTGCACACTTTGAACGCTGCATGCCGTTCTGGTCACCCCCTCTCTAAAAAGATGTGTTGGAATTGAAAAAACAAGTCTAGAGAAGGGGGGGGGGGGAGATTAGGGGCATGGAACCGCTTCACCCCACGCCCAGCCTTCAACAAGGAGGAACTTGTTGCAAGTGGAGGTTGTGAAAACCAAGACTGCCACTCCAAAAAGGAATGAGAGAAGTTACTGGAGGCTGGGTCCGTCCATGACTATTAGTCATGCTGGTCAGGGACTCAGTCCCATGAGCTGGGTGTCCCTGAACTTCTGACCGCCGGGAGAGGAGGACAGGGGGTGAATCACTCAGGAACGGCCCTTTTCAGTTCATTCCCTCTGGCGCTTCTGGCACTGGCCATGGTCAGAAGACAGGAGAGCAGGCTAATGAACCATTGTTCTGGCACAGAATAGTCCTCCGTATTGTCCTTATGGGCGTCCAGTGAGGTAACAATGACATCACTTTAGGTGGGAAACTGAGGCAGGCCACAGCAGAGCCAGACGCAGCCATAAGGGTTTGCTCAGGAGATGCTGGTGCCCCTTGTGCAGCACCCCAGATGAAATAGGCTGTGGAGGAGAAAAGAGCTGCTATTACTGGCCACATCAATTGCTTTCTCATAGATCCTGTCCTTTTAATGTCTACTCTGATGTGAAAGCCCCCACAGCGTCTTTCTTCTAGGCATGTTTCTAGACATGGCTCGGTAATCCTCAGCTTGCTGTCAGTAGCTGTGGCAGGCAGGGTCTGGGTATCTTCATCATGAGGGACATGCACATTGGTCCACCCAGCAGCTTTCGTGTTCCTCGGCTGTCCACCTGCCAATCTGCGTTTGCAGGGCTCATTTCCTACACTTGCCGAAGACACGGCAGCTAATAATAGAGCACTGAGACTGTCTGCCGGCTAATGCAGAGCGACTGGCGGGATCTTCATCAAAACGTACCACCGCAAGTTTCAGTGAAGGTGCTGATATTGGAGGGGACTTGATTTTCCCATCTTACTTACCGAGGCTCCGAGACAGAAACTTTTCAATGTCACCTGCATACTTGAGAGGCTGTGTTGCCACATGAACACTGCCCACCTGCTAACGGGGGCGGGATAATGACCTCTGCAGAGCTGCCCTTCTTAAGCAAGGCACTGACAACATTTCAGAATAAACCAAGTTGGACGGTTCTTAACTGGGCCTTGCAGGGCACAAGAGAGAGCACTGCCTCTGCTTCTTCCAAGCACCAAGGACCGGATGCAGGCTTCCTCCAGGTCAAATGACACTACGGAGCGGCGGCATCGTGTGCTGGATGGATTGTCACCCGGCTGGGGGATAAGCTGCAAACTCAATCCAGAGACTCAGAGAAGATTAGGGCTGGAAGAGACCTCAGGAGGCCCCTGCCCAAAGCAGCACCAACCCAACTAAATCAGCCCAGTCAGGGCTGTGTTAAGCCAGGCCTTGAAAGAATTCAAATCCTCTGGGTCCAGTGTTCCCTCTAATCTGCGCAGCAGCACAGTCCCACTGCTGCTTAATGAGCCCCACCCTGCCGGGGACCCAGGACTCCTACCTGGCAAGGGGAGGGGCACTTCTCCCTCCGCAACAGCAGCAGCTCGCTCTGAGGACAGAGCAGTGACTCTCTCCCTGCCGGTAGGGAAAGGGAGGGGACGTGTCTGGCTGGATAGTTTCTGGCATGTAGCTGGTCCTTTAGGGTTGGACTTGGCTGTGACTATTTCCAGGCCATCCACGCTCCGTTAGAACTGGCTAGGCATGCAGCTGGAAGCACCTACAGCACTTGGCTGCAGACATGCTGCCAAAGTTAACAGCCCAGTTCCCCCACAGGGCTCAGGGGCTGCTGGCGCGGATACCTCCCACTGCACCCCACATCCAAGAGTCTGCGGCACAGCACAGTCCTAGCTGATTTCCATGTGAGATTGCTGCCCTGCAAGTGAGAAGCCGGGACCCTCCGCTGAATTCAAGCCCCACTCCCTGCCCTTAGCTAGCCAGCCTTGCCTCTACATTGACTGAAGACTCCAGCAGGCACGTCCTTAAACCCTGCAGCAGCACTGGGTCCCTGGGTGCCCAATAGTGTCCTGTTCCTGCTCTAGTCCTCAGCTCCCTCCTGGCTCATGTTCCTTCTGCTGGTCTCCTACTCCTTGCTCCCAGTTCTTGGGCCTGCTGCTGCTCTGGTTGGTACTTTGGTTCTGATCCTTGGCTCTAAAGTATCTAAGAGGGTGTTATAAGGAGAAGAGAGAAAAAAATTGTTCTCCTTGGCCTCTGAGGATAGGACAGGGAGCAACGGGCTTAAACTGCAGCAAGGGAGGTTTTGGTTGGACATTAGGAAAAACTTCCTACCTGTCAGGATGGTTAAACACTGGAATAAGTTGCCCAGGGAGGTTGTGGAATCTCCATCACTGGAGATATTTAAGAGCAGGTTGGATAGACATCTATCAGGGATGATCTAGATGGTGCTGGGTCCTGCCAGGAGGGCAGGGAACTGGACTCAATGACTTCTCGAGGTCCCTTCCAGTTCTGGTGTTCTAGGATTCTATGATTCTGTTTCTTCCTCTGGTTCACTCCTTGGAGTTGGTATTTGGCTTCTGACTCCAGCTCAGAACCCTTAATTTCTTGTTCCTGGCCCCCCATTCCAGCTTGCTCCCTAGACTTGGTAACTTGGCTCCTGATTCAGGGTCTGAGCACTCGGCCTGGTGGCCTCTATTCCAACCATTAGCCTGGCTTCCCATTCTGACTGTTAGGCAAAGCCACCCAAGGCCCGCTCCATGCAGCTGGAATCCAGTGGGAGACGTGACATGCATCCTTTGTGTGGTCAGGCTGGGATGTGGCTGTTGGTGCCAGCTGACTTCCCTCTGTCTGCAGAGCATGGATTTCCTTTAATCAGCCCCACGTTTTTCTCACTTGCCATTTTTTCTTCCCAGCTGCATTTTGACACTCAGGTCTGTCTTTGATCATTCTGCTCAGCTGGGCCTGTTACAGACCAGGGGTGAAGCTGTGTTCTAAGGCTGTTTGCAATTGAGTCATGTAGTGATCCTATTATTACAAGCAACTGCCTACGACAGACCGTCCGAGTTAAAGTCACCAAAAAATTGTCTTTATTAGTTCCCCCCGCTCCCGCCCCTGCCTGCCTGTCACTTTCTGAGGCTTTCGCTTTTTAGAGTGAAAGTTTCCACGACTGGTCTTTGCCTGAAGCCTTTTTTGGGGATTTGATTTCTTGGGGGTTTGTTTGATCAAAATGCCTTTGGTCCTGTTTGACGTGCCGGGAAGTAATAACAAATATGGAAGTTTTCCCAAGCTTTAAAAAACAGCTCACTGGACCTTTTCAAACAGGCACAGAATAAAAATACCTAAGGGTTGAGACCAGGGTTCCCTCTAAGGTGCACCAAAAATTTGCCTCCCCCCTTCCTGCTCAGAAGAGCCGCACAATGGCTGCTCAGCTGCTCGGGGCCAGGGCCAGTGGCAGGCGGCTGTGCCGCCCCAGGAGCAGCAGGGCAGTCCCATGTGGCCGTGGCCCTGGCCCTAGCTTCAGTCATTCCCAGGGCTGGAGCTGTGGGCCTTATGATGGGCTGCAGCTGCTCTGTCGGCCCCGTCCAGGGCCAGAGCTGTGTGTCAGGACCTGCATGTCGGGCGGCGGCAGCCCGGCCAGGGCCAGCACCGGGGCTGCATGTTGGGCAGCAGCCCCGGCCGGGGCCAGCACCGAAACTGCATGTTGGGCGGCAGCGGCTCCGGCCAGGGCCAGCACCGGGGCTGCATGTTGGGCGGGAGCCCTGGCCGGGGCCAGCACCAAAACTGCATGTTGGGCGGCGGCGGCTCCGGCCAGGGCCAGCACCGGGGCTGCATGTTGGGCGGCAGCCCTGGCCGGGGCCAGAACCAGAGCCACGTGTCGGGCAGTGGCAGCTGTTCCAGCGTCCCCAGCCGAGGCCAGAGCCGGAGCCATGTCGTGGGTCGGCAGCGGCTGCTCCCGCTGTAGTAAGTCTGTTTCCATGCTTTGGCTTTGTAGGAAGGCGTATAATCATCCAGGATTAGGACTCATTCATATACTTTGGCCTTCTCTCCGAGGTGGGGGATTGTCAATAGGACTTGGTGTGTAATCTGGAGATTTCACTGTGTATCTATAAATGGAATACTTGTGTATCGAGGAAAGGAAGGGGGTATATGAATGGTGGGAGGGGGTCTTCTGGAAAGCAATCATTTTGTGCACAGAAGGGCCAGTGTGTTCATGTAATTCAGGCCCTTTGGAATTGCACAGGTTACAGTGTAACTACTCTGAAGTCTGTCCTGGCCCTGTTTGAAAGTATCATCTGCAGAGTCGTGAAAATGTTTTTAATGGGTATTTCCGTAGTCTGGTTGTTCATAGGTTGGTCTTCAAACTCCTTCAGATTCTTTTCCTTTAGGATTTTTGTTTTCGTTTCTGTTTGGTATTGAGTCAGAGTTTCATTATTTTCTATCATGTGCTTGTCATTTTACTGGGTTGTGACTTGTGTTATTTATGTTGAACATTCTCTTTATACCCGACTCTGGCTCCACTGGTCTTTTACTTCAAAACGCCATAAAACTGACTTAGAAATAAGAGGGAAAGCCATTAACAATGGGCAAGTACTACTATGGTAAAATGAGTTGTTTAGACCGACACTGACCTGGTATCACTTTTATTGTTCATTGATTTGACCCCTCTCTGGGAAACTTACCTGGCTCACTCCAGATTTCACAAATGGAAGGAACATTTCAGGGGAAATTTTTTAAAAGCACATAAACCAGTGGGGGGGACAAACCACATGGAGTTGCCATGGAATTAATTTTTCTAAATCTCTTGAGTGCTTTTCAAACTATTCCCATGAATGCACCAGTTCACCTGCTGACAGGGGTGGGAGTCAAAGGAGACCAATGCCCGCAGGCCTGGCCATTCAAAAGGGCCGGGATGTGTAATCTGGATGTTCCCAGCCACTGCTGCTACAACTGTGGCAGTACTGGCCGTGGGCACCCCCGGCTCTGGAGTTCTGCTGGAGTGTGGAGTGGTGCAATCCAGGAAGCGTTGCAGTGCTCACAGCCCCACCCCTCCACCTAGCTAGGGGCCTGGTGAGAAGGTTCCCATGAGTTCAGTTAACCCACTGTCACATTTTTCATTGAAATTATGGATAAGGTGGGTCAAGGAGCAATGGTCTCAAGTTGCAGTGGAGGAGGTCTAGGTTGGATATTAGGAAAAATGATTTCCGTAGGAGGGTGGGGAAGCACTGGGATGGGTTCCCTAGGGAGGGGGTGGAATCTCCATCCCTAGAGGTGTTTAAGTCCCAGCTTGACAAAGCCCTGGCTGGGATGATTGAGTTGGGATTGGTCCTACTTTGGGCAGGGAGTTGGACTTGATGACTCCTAAGGTCTCTTCCAGCCCTAGGGTTCTATGATTCTATGAAATAATTTATTGGTGCTCAGATAACTTTTAATGATGCTAGACAGACAGAACGTGGCATCTCTCGCAAGACAACTCTGGGGAATGTTATCCAGTAACAGATTCAAAACATCTTTCAGTCTTAGATTCTGGGGACTGATTTTGCTCCATGACCATTTATAGTCCCATTAAAAATAAATACATAAAGAAATGAATAACCGCTGAGCTCCGTTAAATTGTCAACATGAGCAAAACGCAAAAGCCCAGGAAAGCTTATAGAGCTCTTTAATAAAGGGGCAGCAGAGACATAAATGTCAAAATTAGCTTGTTTAGGTAAATGATGAGTGTTAGCATATTTTGGGGGGTGGACTCATTATTTATCCCCGTGTTCTTTCTTCCATAACATTTAATATATATATATATATATATATATATATATATATATATATAGACACGATATGTATTAATAACTTGGGTGCCATGGTAAGACACGTCCGAACGAGCGTACATGACCTCATTCTTGGAGCACAAGACAAAACTCACCCTGGCTCTGAGGGTGAAACTCACTCCGTGCAAAGAGCAAGCGTAAGTCCTGTGCCCCACTTCAGCCCATATGGGCCTGGTTGCCCTCTCCATCACACCAGTGTGGCCTTCCAGTGAGTCCACTGGCATGGGAGGCGAGTGGGGACATAAGAGATGTGCGTCTCTGGCTCCCATCCCCCAACGGGTGCGTTTTCAATGGTGGGACTATAATCCTGATCCAGGGGTATAGGAGACTCAGTGTTTGTTCCTGGGGGGTCTGTTTCCAGAAGCCATTGATGGGTTATACTACCCCAACCCACAACTGAATGCATGTTCCAAATGACCCTGGCTAATTGCTGTCTACAGCCTCTCCAACAAACTGGGGTGTGACCCCACTAAGGCTTATTCCTTGGAAAACTTGCCTTTGAATTCAGTGGGAGAAGGATTAGCCCTTAACCCTTTACTGAAGAATGTATCTGATGACTGGGATGGGGGGAGATGACTAATGGATCTGAGTGATTATTATTCATCCATCAGCGAAGGTGGCCAAGTAACGAGCAGAGGTATTCACACCCTCATTTATCCTACAGTGGGGACGTTGGGGGAATTGTTCATAAACATTATTTGAACTCCACCTGAAAAGAAGAAATAGATGAAGGTTAATGGTTAAAAGAGCAGGAATTGCTCCCAGGGCATGTGCATGCCACCATCTGGATACCTTTGGGCCACGTGGTGAACTCTTATTCCCAGGACTTTAGCCACATGGAAACCATTATATAAGTCATGATACAGTGCTGGCAAAAAGCCGCAGCTGCACTTGGCGTCCTGTCTCTCTCGGTGCTGTATAAACCGTGGGAGAGCCCCTGCCCTGTCTTACAGTTCTACCACTGCAGTTAAGCCAGCAACACCTGGAAGAGGACACAGGCAAACTGATAACAATGTATCTATAGTGCAGTAGCTGATGCTGCTTTCCTGATTGGCATATGCCGCACAGTGATAGAGGAATAATTGTGTCTACACAGGGCTTTTACTTGCATGGTTCTGTTGGTGGAAACTAAGATTTCCTAAGCCACATAGCTATGCCAATAAAACTTGTAGGTGTAGCCCCCGCCCAATGGTGGGAGAAAGGACAGAGGGGAAAATGAGGCACAAAGTTCGACAGCCAGATTTCCAGAAAATGAGTCCGACCGTGATGAATGTTGAGTTCTTTTGAAAGCACGGCCCCGCGAGGCTTGCAGAGAGACTGTGGCCAGCTGAGAATTAGACTAAGCTTTGCTGAGGCCCTGTCCTGAACCTTCACTGACTAATCCTCCCTCCTTTGTAACAGGAGCTGGGTGAGTTAGATTGCCACAGTCGGTCCTTCACTAGTGTAGTGCATCTCGTTTTTCTGGATTTGGTCTTTGTAGATTGTACACCCTTGGACATGGAGACCATATGTTCCCATCTATTTGCAGCCCCAATCACAACGGGACCAAGATCCTGACTGGAGCCACTGGGCTTCTCTTAGATTGGGAGCTTCACTCTGTAACCCCCACCTTCTTGTACTGTCGTTATTCGTAAGTGATCTGGATCAATGATACTGACTTCCTGTGACTTCACTGCTCTGTTTTGGCATTGTTTATATGGAATGTTTGATGTCCCACACAGTTACAAAAGCGGCGAGGGGTCCTGTGGCACCTTATAGACTAACCGAAGTGTTTGGAGCATAAGCTTTCGTGGGCAAAGACCCACTTCGTGAGATGCATGTCATCTGACAAAGTGGGTCTTTGCCCACGAAAGCTTATGCTCCAAACACTTCGGTTAGTCTATAAGGTGCCACAGGACCCCTCGCCGCTTTTGCAGATTCAGACTAACACGGCTACTCCTCTGATACTTGACACACAGTTACAGTCACTCTTGTTCCCTTTAGAAAGTAATAAGAATTAATTAAGCTGTAACTCCACCAAGGTAAAGATGCTGATAGGAATTGGAATGCACGTACCATTTTTACAGCATGGACCAATTTCTAGAAAACTAACATGGGAGGACTCCACATTTCTAAAACTAAACTGGCTCTTTATTTAAAAAAAAAAAGTATACACAGAGATGCTACAACGGAAGCTAGCATTCTAGCCATGTGCGCACAGACTAACTTCCGGATGTTTCCTTCAAAGTCTTCACTCGTGCAACATGTGCTCTTCTGTCCAAGTTGCTATATGAATGACTTTGTCTCTTAGATTGCAAAGGAATTCATCTGTAGGCTGGGCTTTTCCCTTGGATTAACATCTCTGACAACTTCAAGTCCTTGTTTTGGTTACTTGTGGGTTCTCACTACTAGAAGTGAATGCAGATTCATAAGGATTAGACTGTGGAGACTGGCATTCACTGTGTCTTGTATTTCCACATTGAGGACGAGCTATATTTTCAGTCCAAACTGTGTGACAATTTGGTTTTATTTTATTTCTTTGTATTTGTGGATACTGGTCAGAATATGATCATCCCAGATGATGTAAGTCCAACAGAGACCTCAGCAGCAGAGCCGGCATCCTCCATGGAAGAAGTTCACCCAGAGTCTGTGAGGTCCCAGCCGTTCAAATCTTGGACAAGCCCACACTTAATTACATGACGAGAATTGAGCTGGGGACTCCAGAACTAAAAGTCTGAGTCTCTGTAGGTTAAGCTAAAGAGCCAGCCTCATAACTAGACTGTAACTGACTCACATCTTCCGTGGGTTGGGTAGAGAGGGGACACCTCACATACAATGATCAAGGGGTTACACCAACACAAACGCTGAGCACCACTTCAGTGCTATTTAGAGAACTTACCAGGCCTAGGTTGAGTGCACAGGAGTGGGTCTCCCCAGTGTGGTTCCGTGGAAGGACAGCTGGCTGTACAATTCCAAATTTTCATCTGTTGTTGAAAAAATGTGCCTGGAAACCTGAGCTTTTGTTTAATAAAAAATAAGGACCAAATCCTGCTCTTCTTTCCATCAGCGTAACACCAGAGTATCTCCATGGGCTTCAGCGCAGGCGTCCGCTTTACCCCAACGTGAAGGGGGACGGCAGCTGTCTGCCTTGTGCCGACAACTCTACCTGTTCAGCCGAGCTCTGTTCCAGAGAGAAGAGGCGCGTCCCTCCCTCGATAAATAAATTGCCAGGGGAGCCTTGAAATAGTGCTTTAGTGTCAGATGGCAGGCAGCTGCCTCTTTGACTGCAGTGCACTGCTTCTGTCATGCGCAGAACTGCTTCCCAGATGGATGGGGTGAGCCAAATGGGCCCGTATTCCCCCTAAATGACAGGAGACATGTCAGAGCACGGTTACATCTGTCAGGGATGAAAAGACGATATTTATGCCTCACTGTGATCCGCTCACTGGTTCCGGGGCCTGGCGTCCTCCAAGACGGGTCGCAGATCTACGTGAAGTCCGTGGGCTCTGGGTTTTGCACGTGGCTCCCCGGCTGAGTTGAAAGGTGGTTTAAGTCAGCTGCAGAAGGACTACTCCTAGTTGCCCGGCCGTCTGATCTGTGTAGGCGCTCGTGTCGCTCTGGCGCGGCTATGGAATACCTCGCTCTCAGACGGTGCGAGTGGATCAACTGTGGAGCCAAAACGACCTGAGGCCAGTTCAATGGGGCACTTCTGAAGGTTCGTTTAACTTGGATGCAGACCCCACAAGTCCGAATGTTTCTCTGCGTACACCTACACCAGTGGTTTGCACATGTGTTCGATTGTGTCTCCCCCTCCCCGCCTTCCGTGTTTCTGGAGCAGTTTAAATTGGAGCCAACGTATCGTGCAGCATGTTTCCGTGCCGTCCATATGCTCCTACCGGCCTCCCTCACTCTGCGTGAGGAGCAGGAGTACGGGCGCCGATGGGGGTGCCCTTTGAATTGAATCTAGCGGGTTGATGCTACACCTGCTAAATCGACCCCGGCAAATCTCCTGTGTGGTGTAGATGTGCCCAACGCTAAAGGCAGAGCCACGAACAGAGCCTGCCAGCCAGGCGCCCAGCTCTGTAGGAAGCACCCCCACCAGAAGCACCTGACCTGCGCCTGCAGTCCCACAGTGGCGATAAACTGCACCTCCAAACAGAGAGGCTCCCTCTCTCTCTGAAACTTGACACACATGGGCCCTTGCATCCTGGATAATGCACCTGGGACATTGTTGCATGTGCAGTTACTGGTTTGTGCTCAAAGTCCGTGTGGGCGGGTTATCCTCCAATCAGTCTGGGAGCCCCACGTTATTCCCTTGGAAGCTCATGCACAAATTCCTGCTCCGGTGTTTGTGAAGGTGGATGGTGAACTTAGGACTTCACTTGGCTTCCCACTTGCACCTGCCTTCCTCTAGTTCAGGGGTGGGGAACCTAAGGTTCAGGGGCTGGATGCGGCCCCTGGCTTGCCTGGATCCAGCCCTCTGGTCTCGGGGCTCCCCCCCCCACACACACTGGGGAGCATGCGCTGATGCTCCAGTCCCCCCTCCCATCTTCCCACGGAGCTCACAAAATCTGGTGTACAAGGGGAATGTGGGAAGTGTGTCTCCTTCTCAGTCAAGGGCCACATCAGTGAGGGTTTGGTTTTGTTTGTCTTCTCACTTGTGTGCGGCCCTCTCCTGAGTGATTTTTCTGTAGGTCAGAGGCCCCTGGTCCAAAAAAGTGATTTTTCTGTAGGTCGGAGGCCCCTGGTCCTCCCCCACTCTAGTTAATTAGACAGCCAAAAACATTTACAGTACAAGCTTTGTTATCCGGCATTCATGGGGAAGGGGGGTTGCCGGTTACTCAAGCTTTACACCCACGGTTCATTAATTTTTCATCATACGCTAGCTATAGTTACTGGAGGGGTTAGATAACAGCTGATGATGGAACACACAGAAGCATGACAAGAACAAACTACTGTCACAAGTTAACTAAATTGATTTCGGCAAGTGCTGAAAAATGTCGAAAAATGATTCCAGATGGCTACTGGAATTTTTCCAGTTAACTGCAGGAGGAATTGTATTGCCTTTATGGCAGATGCCCCGTTAACCAAGTTTTCCAGATATTAAAGTGCTGGATGACGCAGCTTGTACTGTATAATGATCTTCCAGGCCTCATGTTATCCTCTAGCTCCGCCAAGCACATCCCGCTGCTCCTACTGCCTGGCTGGTCGACTCCTACTACAATCGGCCACCCGTAGCTACCGTTAAAAGGGCGCGAGCAACTACGCCAGTGTCAGCAGGTTGGCAAAGCTCTGAGTTCCCTCCCTTTGTTTGGTTTAACTGCTGCTAATGTACAAAGAAACCCAAATGGCAAGGCAAGAGGGGTGGTTCTTATGGATGGGAGGAATGCGCCCCCAAGTTCTACATGAGGCTCTGCTCCCAGCCCAGCACGCTGAGCCCTGGCCCCATGCCCAGAGCTCAGGGCCTGGCCCCACAGCCAGGGTTCCAGCTGCCCGTCCTGCCTCTGGGGCTCCATGCCTGGCATTTCACATCCCCCCCCCTTCCTGGAGCCACAGCCCTGTTCCTGGACTCAGCTCTGGAGAGACACGGACGGAGGTAAGGGAGGCCCCGCACCGCCATTCCAGAAAGTGCTCCAGCCCCATGAATGGTTTGTTTGGAAGGCGCTAACAAAAAAGCCTAGTGAGAGCTTCCTGGCCCGTCGTGCCCCAGACTAACTTCTCATGTGACACGATGACCCCAAATTCCATCCCACACGGCGGCGTACGGACGCCATCTCAAGGGACCGTTTCCTTTTCTAGCCTAGCACTGTGTAGCCACCTAGAGCAGGCAGTCTCTGGGCTAACTCGTAATGCAGCTCCAGGGGGTAACATCATAAAAATGTTTCTCCGGTGATGCAGGATGATACCTTTTTAACCCCAACGGAATTTCCAGAGCCAAAACACCTTCCTCTGAGCCACATTCCTCCAGTGAAATCAGCAAGGATCTAATTTCCCAGTTGAGCTAAGGAAAGTCTTGTGTATTTATTAACTGCATTAATGACAGCTTCCGGGAAGGAGCTGGCTTCCGAAAGTTCTTTGGTGCAGATGGGTTTGCACGCTTATTCACATTGTGATGGAACCACTTTAAACAAAGGGAACTTCTATAAATATTTGAATAATGGCATGAATGATTAACAGAAACAATTGTTTCAGTTTTTAATGACCAGTTACAAGGTTTGCATTGTAGCAGGTTACAAACAGTTTCCAACTATTTCACAGATGATGTTTTAGGACTAACTGGAGGTCACAAATCGATTACCATAGTTTAGCAAATATAACCCGCGGGTTAGATTCATTTTTACAAACCCCACACTCCTCCTGCGGGTTATATTCGTGCGCGGGGTATACAAGATTTTTTTTACTCAAACTGCAAAAACTGCGGGGTATATTCGGATGTAGGGTATATTCGGGTGTAGGGTATATTCGGGTGCGGGGTATATTCGCTAAAAGATGGTAATACAATTTGTCACACCATGTTCACTCAATCTTATCTCCCATACAATGATTATGGTAAATGATGCTTAGAAATTGTTATACAGGTTGAACCTCTCTAGTCAACCGGTGCCAAACCAGAGAATTTGCTGAGCCATGGGAGGTCAATTGTCTAGCAGCATCACCAACACTTCGCTGCTTCCTGGGAATTTATGGGTAAATTAGAGCTAAATAATACAGAGAGCCGGGACTGGTGGCTATAAACAAACTTTCTGGGACCACGGGAAACCTGGCCACACCCATGCTAAGTAGACATGCAGCTAACAGACATCACGCCGGACCACGGATGTTGCCGGACCAGAGAGTGCCGGACTAAAGAGGTTCGACCTATACTTTTTACGAATTCACGGTCTAGTTTCTCAGCTGCACCCAATATGCGGGACACCCAGAGAAGGAAAGGGCTGCAAAGCAATGAGTTGTGGCTTCTTTCTCCTGGGAACAGGTCTGCGCTGCTGTAACTCGGAGCAACTTTGAGGATGCTCTAAATTACACTGGTTGCATATGGCCCAGGGAGCACTAATCACTGGAGCACATGGGCCCAGAATACTCTCTCTCTACCAGGAGCCAGAAGCGGGTATTGTTGGAGTCAGCTAGGCTGACTTTACAGTGCCCAGGGATTCCCCCACACCTGCGATGTTAGCTGGCCAGAGCCATTGGCTTTACAACTCCTTAGTACCACCAAACTGGCATAGAGCGAGAGTATAGTCAGACAGAACTTAGCCCTACATAGTTACATGTGTAGCCAGCCTAGCATCTCCGTAGTTTGCTTCAGTCTGCAGAGACTTGCATTGATTCACTGTACCTGTGGCTCTCTGCACCCTGAGAGCAGCTTTGGCTAAAATTTGAGACTGGAGACCCAGAAATAAACCAGCTTTAAACCCAGGGCTAGATTTATCCTGCCCCTTCCTAGCTCCGTGATGGAGAAAGGGCACCAACATAGGGGAGAGGGTAGAAAAGAGTGAGGTGAATGAAGACCATACATCTCCTATCCCCCTTTGGATGGCCTAGCACAGCTGGTCAGGCAATTAAGGGAGACTGAATGATGCACCCTGCAAAAGGGTAACACAGCTCCTGCAGCTGCACACACACAGTCAGCCGGTGTATCTTCTGGGATTGTGGTTTTAATGCAGCTTCCCCTTGCAGGGCTGACTTTTCTGGGCTCTGCAGCTCTTAACATGTAGGAGATTTTCCACCCGAGATCTTCTGTAGTTTAATTGCAAGTAAATATTGCAGAAGACAAAACTGCAGTCAAAGTACACTTCATTCCCTGACTAACGGGCGTCCGAAGGGAATCGGGAAGGAATTAAACTGCCTTTTATGTGCAGGTCCTCTGTACTGAATCCTAATTCAAGCTGGAGTTGCTGTGAATAAAACTTAACCAATAGGGAAGGCCCACACTGCAATCACTTCCGTGGGAAAACTCAGGGGCTTTTCCGGAGAAGAGTGTAAGCGGTGAAGATGAATAATGTCCCTGTCCTGTGCGTGCCTTGTGTTTCTTGGGGATGTAACCAGAAGATGGTTAAGGAGGGCTGGCTATGTGTGATTTAGGGGGATTGCTGCCGGCAATTACAAATGTAAAATGCAGAATCTCCAGCTCTGGAGTTCAAAACCCATGAGACAGGCCTGAAACAATCAAGCTTCCAAATTATGACAGTAGCACATTCTGGATTCGTTTCCTTTACCTCCTAGGCTCTGAGCATGTTGGGGACACTCAAGTCATATTTTCCAGCTTTTCTCCAGAACTTGAAGGGTTAGAAACTAACCCTCCCCCCCCAAAAATGGAAGCTGAGGGTACATCTACACTGCAAGGCGATTTTGGGATTCCAGAGGTATCCTGAAATAGCTACCCCATGTTTTTGAACGCGTCCGCTATTGCGAAATACAGCGGGCCCGCTATTTCGGCATCTCTGTAATCCTCATTCCATGAGGGATAAGGGATGTCTCAAAATGGTGTGCTGTTTCAAGGTTTGGCGCTATGCAGACATGCCAAATTTTGAAATAGCCCATTTCGAAAGAGAATCGAAATAAGATACAAACTCTTATTTCGAGCAATGGGTGCAGTGTAGGCACATGCTGAGATTCCCCCTAAATCACCTGGCTCCAAGACACAAGGCCTTAAAAAACTTCCAAACATCACCATAAAATCATGCGAGGCGGCAGACACTGACAGGGCCGGGCGTAGCACAGGAGCTGGCGCAGAATCACCCTAGAGGGGTAAGGACATTTCCAATTGTGCTCATCTGCCAGGTCCCAAGGTTTTCTGGCAAGTGTTGCGAGCAGCTCCAAGCTCCTGCCCTACCTGCCTGGCCTGGGAGATGTGAGCACTTCCAGTTCCCCCTGAATTCAGTGCTCAGCTGCTCTCAGGAGGAGGTGAACCGGTGTCCTTGAGCACCCCTGCAGTAGTGAGGTGCAATGAGCAGTGGTTATTGCACCATATCTATCAATCTCCCAGGCCCCCTACACCCTCTGTATCTATCCCCACACGCCCCCTCTGGCTCTCGATCGAGCTACCAGTCACTGCTGTGCTGCTCTAGCTACCTAGCTAGCTGCTCTTCAATGTTGCCCTCAGCGCAGAAGCATCAGAACAGCCACACTGGGTCAGCCCAAAGGTCCATCCAGCCCAGTGTTCTGTCAGCCCACAGTGGCCAATGCCAGATGCCCCAGAGGGAGGGAACACATCAGGGAATCCCCATGTAATCCCTCCCCTGTCACCCACCTCCAGTGAAACAGAGGCTAGGGACACCATTCCTATGCATCCTGGTCAATAGCCATTGATGGACCTAACCTCCATGAATCTATCTAGCTCTTTTTTGAACCCTGTTAAAAGTCCTAGTCTTCATCACATCCTCTGGCAAGGAGTTCCACAGGTTGACTGTGCACTGTGTGAAGAAAAACTTCCTCTTGTTTGTTTTAAACCTGCTGCCTATTCATTTCATTTGCTGACCCCTAGTTCTTATATTATGGGAATAAGTAAATAACGTTTCCTTCACTTTTTCCATACTAGTCAGGATTTTATAGACCTCTATCTATCCCCCCTTAGTCTCCTCTTTTCTAAGCTGAAACGTCCAAGTCTTTTTAATCTCTCTTCACATGGGACTCGTTCCAAACCCCTCATCATTTTGGTTGCCCTTTTCTGAACCTTTTCCCATGCCAATCTATCTTTTTTGGGATGAGGTGACCATATCTGTACACGGTATTCAAGCTGTGGGCGTCCCATGGTTTTATATAGAGGTAATAAGATATTCTCCGCTTTATTCTCTGTCCCTTTTTTAATGGTTCCTAACATTCGGTTTGCTTTTTTGACTGCCGCTGCACACTGAGTGGATGTTTTCAGATAAACATGTCCATGTCTCTCAGCCCCCTGCTCCCAACCATTGTCTTCTACTCCGTCGCCCCTCCTGAGTCACCATAGTGCTGTGATCCCACCCCCTCCTGGACTCCATGTCCATCATAGGGCCTGGCTCCGACTCCTGGTTTCTTTGTGGCTTTGTTTCTAGAAGCAGACTCCTAGCAGCCAGCTGCCATCCCCTGAGAACCGGGCTATCTGGACTCAGCGTGCGTCGCTGCACTGTCATGCTCATTGGCCAGCTAATTCCTCCTTGGCCCGGTCCCGCCAAGCGCACCTTTGAGTCCTAGGCTGGGGAGGGTGCCTGCTCATGGGCTCCTTGCTCCAGAGTTTTCCCCGCTGCTGAGCCGGGTGCAGGAAGCTGCAGAGTCTTCTGTCAGCCATTTTAGTGTTCCTCCGATGGTCGTTACACATTCCTCCATATTGCTTCCACTGGGGAAGTGAAAGGGTTTCTTCATCTTCTCCCCTTATGAGCCAGCTGCGCGGTGTTTGGCAGAGGAAGCAGATTTGAGTGGGGCCTGTCCTCATCTATTTAGAGATCGCTCTTGGAAGGGTTTGCTTGAGGGACAGTCCCTACCACTCCCCAACATGAAAGCTGTTCTGCTTCCAGTGCGATCAATGAGCAGTTGCTCTTGTATGGAGAAGAGCCCGCGCCGTACTTCTCAAAGGCTGCCTCATTGACCTAGGATGAGACGGGGGTAAAACATTTCCAGTGGAAGATCAAGCCATTCTTTTTCACCAAACAGATTCATTAGGCTTGTTCAATTTGGGTGCTTTTATTCCAGTGAAAAAGAGTCCATCTCAGAGCCGAATCAGGCCCATTTCAAGCCAGATCTCCAGTCTCTGGATTTGTAGGCACAAATACTTGTGTGCACGCTTTTCTGCTGGCAATGATTTGCCTCACATAGAACACAAACACTTTGTAGTGGAAATGCGGAAGACGATTGTGAGGTCGAGGAAATTAGGTGGTGTACCACAATCGTTCCTTTTGTGCCTACATTTTCTTACAGGCTTGGATGCTCTACGCAGCCATTGGTGCTTTTTGCTTATTATTCTTTTGTGATTCTCAAAGAGTTAGCTGTTTGCTCAAGATGGTACAGTGCAGGAAGGCACTGTTGACTTTCAACAAGTTCTGGGACAGGTCCCCAGACCAGCCACCTGGCATGGGAGTGCAGGAGGGCTTGGGAAGATCACATAGCTATCTTTGCT
>JANRFK010002932.1:2757973-2780802 GCA_030068395.1 Apalone spinifera | reverse complement strand
AGAGGCGGTTGGACAGACATCTACCAGAGATGATCTAGATGGTGCTGGGTCCTGCCGGGAGGGCAGGTGCCTGGACGCGATGCCTCTTGAGGTCCCTTCCAGTCCTAGAGTTCTAGGATTCTATGGTCCTGTTCTGCAGACATCTCTGCGTCTGGCTCCACTTGACCATTGCAACAACAGACACAGAGGTGAAGTGGAGTCTCCATCACGGAAAGTCTTCTATCAAACAAGAGCCCTTTCTGAAGGAGATGAGTTACCTTGGCCAAAAATTATGGGCTTGCTACAGGAATCTGCAGCTCAGTCCAGAATGGTCCCCGCTCCTTCTTAAAACCCTCTGTTATCGCTTTGATTCCTGCCCTCACCACAAGAAACAGATAAAAGGGGCTGGCTGAAGATTTTCCTTGTAATTTATTTAAATTGTATTTACATAAAAAATTACATCGTTAATCAACGCATTCAAAGCAGCCCAGTAGCGATGGGTTACACTGTTTCCACACCGTGTGCCTACAGTTATGGAAATGAGGGATTAGGGATGGGGCGAGCATGTGGCCCCAGAAGACAGCTCTCTCCAGCGGCGGCGTGTGGTCGTCCATATTAATTGAGACAAATTTAATTAGCCAGGCTGCTGCTCAAGCTTGACACATTCTAACCACAAACACGGCAACTGTGAAAAGAGGAAACAGCGGATCCCAGCTTCGCCAAGTTCCCAGGCCTGATAGTGGGACGAGAAAAGACCCAGCGAGAGGTGGAGTCGTGGGGCTGGAGCTGGGCTCTGAGACGACCTCTGGACTGCAGCAAAGGGCTTTTTTTGTGCTGCTGCTGCTCATGCTGCCCCCGTTTTCAGGGGAAGGGAACCATTCCATGATGGGCAGCCTGCACCCTACCCACGTTTGTTCTTAGGAGAAGCAGCTAGAAGATCTAGCAATGGGGGAAGGGCCTGCATGGATGGCCCAGGAGATGCAAGTCCTGTTGCCTTTCTGCTCAGGTCAGTGCAGAAAGAGCCACGTAAGCTCCCTCCCCTAAGTGTGTGCCTTGCTGTGACCTTGCAGGTCCACCTCTCTAGCTGTGAGGGGAGCCCAGCCTCCAAGGCCAGGACCCTGTTTGTAGAGATTGCCAGTAAGGGGGCTAATTAGTGCCAGGCTTTTCCCATCACCCTCCCACCTCCCTGGTCCTTCTCCCATGAGCAGAGAACAGCAAAACTCAAAGTCCGGAGATGCAAACAATTCGATGTTACTGGGGTTAGCGTCCAGTCAGCATGAACCCAGGTTCCCTTCCTTTTTCCCTGTTTATTCCAGAGCCATATCGGAAGGCCTAAAGCCAGGACTCCTCTGCACGACCATGACGTGCAGCAACCAGGACCCAAACAAGACCAACCCGGCCTGGCCACCAGGGGGAGTTCACCTGCCTTGGTCAGGATCGGTGAACAGGGCGCCGTGTGCGCGGCATGTGTGTTCTGCTTGCTTGGGAATTGTCAATACATAGAGAGTGAGGGTGCCTCCACCTGCTCCTCTGCTGGCTGGTCTGGCTCCCGTCTTGGCCACCAGCCTGGCCACTGGGCTCCCTGCCCCAGGGCCACCGGCCCCGGCAGCCGGGCTCCGCCTCCTCAGCTGGGCTGCGCTGCCGGTCTGGCCCCGACCCCGGCCCATGGGGTGGGCTCTGCGCTCCCAGCTAAGTTGCACTGCTGGGTCCAGCTCCAGGCTTTGCGCTGCCAGCTCCGGGCGGCTCCGCTGCCAGCCCCAGTCCTGGGCTCCTGGCTCCTCCCCCCTGGGACTCTCTAGTCCTGCAGCATCCATGGCCTGGCTGGACCAGATGGTCCCAGGCCACAGAGATTTGAGCTGTAGTGACATTTCTGTGTCTCTCTGAGGATCGTGGTACATGGTGTGTGAACGCTGCAACAGATAAATGACCTTGTGCTGATTGCCGTGCCGTGTGGGAGACAGAGGTCATGTCAAAAGCACAGTGTGCTCTCCCGGGCCCAGAGGCTGCTGCTGCAAAGCTATAGAGTCCCCTTGGACCGAAGCCTTTTGGGTTCAGATCTGCGTGGATGCTCCTGGGGAAAGCTGCCAGCCATCAGGAATGAGATCCCAGGAGATCCCAGTGGCCCGTGGATGGACATTGACTTAGGTCTCAGATCTGCTTGAGGTTTCATAAAGGGGAAACCTGAGCTGGTGAGTGAGAGCGGGCTGAGGGAGTGTCTCTCGCCGGGGCAGCCTGCATCCTGATCCCCTCCCTGCCCCACCCCAGAGCAGTGAGTCAAATGAAGCCTGGGCATTTGCATTTTATTTTTCCAGAACATTAATTGAGTTACAGACCTGAGCAACGCCGGGTAAATCTTCTAATAAGTAATAAGAAACTGCAAGGTTCCTTCCCGGGAGAGCTTCTAATCTAGGCACACAAGTGACATTTAGGCCCTTTCTACACTAGGAAACTATTCTGAAATTACTAAGTATGACTTAACTCCTGATTTAACAAATTCTAACAAGTGTGTCCACACCATGAGGAAGCCTCAAAATTAATCCGTGGCAGCCTCCGTTAATGTGGAGGCGCCACCTCAGACTTAGAGCCCCAGGAAGCACTGGGGAATAATTACTTCAAATGACTCTGGGGAGTTGTTATTTCAAAATAGCAGCACTAGAGCGTCCACCCTCCCGCTATTTCGAAATAACTCTTTTGGAATTAGCATTATTCCTGATGAAAAGCAGGAGAACAGATTTCGAATGCCACAGCCCGTTATTTCGAAATAAGGTGCTTGGAAGTGTGGACCAGTGATAAATTTGACCGTGGGGGCGTTATTTTGAAGTAAAGCCCTAGTGTAGACCAGGGCAGAGAGGCAAGTAGCTGAATTGATATAGCATTTAGGTACAGTGCCAGGGCCCACTTACACGGGGTGTCACCTCCTACTGGCTGTACTGGGAGAAGCTCTGGTCTGACATTGTGCCCTGCGCAGTGTTGTCTCTCCTAGGGATCCCTCTCACACCTAGTCCTGAAGCCTCCTCTTCATGACTCGGTCCTTCGAGGGTCACCAGACATATGCCTCTTCTGGGGGGATAGTTGTCATCTTGCTATAACAAATTGTCCTTCCCCAGCCTCCAAGGGGTGACAGAGAAGCTGTCTTTCCCCTGTGGGCTTGGAAGGGTTCGATTTTTATCCATAAATGACAGTTCACCGTACATGCACAGTGACCAAAAGAAAGAAAGAAAGATTCCCATTAATAACAACCAGGGGATGTCAGAGAGTTCTGCTTAAGAACCTAGAGAGTGTGGCTTAATGATATTTGCTTTGTATATGTTGACATGTGACATAGACAGTTTATTTTAATGGTTACAGTTTTAATTTTTATTTATTTTTTTTTACTCTCCACATCTGCTATTATTACACAATTATTGTCTGTCCCTTCCCTTGCCTGGCCCCTCCACATAGTTTTCTGCAACTGTGACCATTTAAATGGATGAAAATGGAAAGAAATGCTTAAATAAATATCGCTATTCTCTGTCAAAATTATAAAAAAGTAAAAATCAAACTCTGCCAAGCTTCAGTACGTGTTTTTCAGCAGGGCTCTGAGCATTAACTTAATGGAAGTGGGGGAGGTTCTCTGTGGTAAACCTGCTGCATTTTTGTGCTATTAATAAAATGAGCCTGGGATTTAATGAAGGGCACATTAAAAATTCTCACTCTTTTTATGAATAGCCATAAACTCATCGGATAAGCTGACCTCTCGGTAAAATCTTGAGTTAAATCTCTCCAGACTTTGCAGTAAATCAGACTTTAATTGTTTGCAGAAAGGAAGTTCAGATGAAAGCAGACTGCAGTTCATTAACCCGCTAGGTAATGAGGACGACACGGGAACAAAACTGCCCATGTTCTACACGGGCCAAGCCTTGTCTCCGGCAAACATTTCCTCCCACGAGTAATGGGAGGTGGGAGAACAACCCCATGGACACTACTCACTGAGGTAAGGATTTGAAGGGACAGGACACAAGCGGTACAGACGTGCCGCGAGGGCACAGTGTCTCGTGCCGTCTGCATTGCTTGGTCGTCAGAGGGATTAAAGTAACTGATGCACCTCCTGTCCCACATGCTCAGATTGCAGTAAATGCCCCAATTGCAGAAGGGGGTCGGGGTCAGAAAAGAGCCACCTTTTGTGCGTGCCCTGTCTCGGGGTCCTGTGCACCACAAGTTGCCTCAGCCTGCGGTCTGCTCCTGTAACCCACACTCCCGCTGGGGGTGGTGTGCTATCCCTCCACTGACACTGAGACCCCTTACAGAGAGAATCATGAGACTGCACCTCAGCCTTAGCTACCAGCCAGTTGGCTGTCAGTTTGGCGGCTCATGCCCTGAGGTCGCAGGTTCGATTGTGCCTGTCGGCGTTACACCCAGCCACCTATGAGCCTACAGGTTTGTTACAGGCGCTGAGGATCACCTCATTCCCTGGACACCTTTTTCCACTGTTTGGGCGCAAGCAGGGGCAGTGATGGAGGAGCCATGACGCTGCCTTTGTGCTACTCACAGTGTCCCACCCTGTGATGACGGGTAACCTGTGGGGTTACCTGGAGCCCAAACTTAGCCAAGGAGCGGGGCCTGCATATGCAGATCTGGACAGGAGCCTGATCGTCACATTCATCAGCAGCCTCCTGGGAGGATCCTGTCAGCTCCCACAGGCTCATCAGCGTTGGGCCGCGTGAAGGGAGCTGCGCTGGATTAAAGAAGCTTGGGCCCTATGCTCTGTGGTGGTTGGGGGGCCGGCACCTTCACTCAGATGTGGCCTGGGATTGGTCAAGTGGGTGCTGGTTAATCCCGGCCGCAATGGGAGACCTCCAGGAACGCCCCCCCACTGCTGCAAGCCGGAATGCTGGTGCTTCGTTGGTGTCGGCACCAGCTCATCTCTGAAGCCCACCCACAACAGGCCCAATGTCCTAGGCCAAGAGTGTGCGCCCATGTAAATCCTGGGACTGGTAGCTCTTCCTGGAAGACAGATTCCTCCCATCCACCCAAAGCATTGACAAACCAGAGTGCATGGTCCGGCCCCGAGCACTCCAACCACACGGCATGAAATTCACGTGCAATGCAACAGAAACATGATCCCATGTGAAACCCGAGCTAATTAGCTAAGCAATAGCCAAATGTTAGTCATTCTGCAGCTCTGAAGTAGCCATCACCAATTTATTTGCAATAATAGCGTTTCCTCTGCAACGACGTTAATCATAATGAATGTATTGGGGGCCCTAACGGGGATGGGACATTATTGCCCTCCGGGATCCCAACTAGAAGCCTCTCCACATGGTGGGGCGACTCTTATTGTTTTAATTCTTAATGTCACACTCATTAATGTGGCATTTTACCATCCCTTTGTGTGGATGCAAACCACAGAAATAATAAATGCACTTCCTGCCCGTCAGGGTGCTCATGAGTACGTCTTTCAATGCAGCACCGCAATTCACAGGCTGACGCCTGGGGGCCAAACGGTATCCTTGGATTCACCGACTTCGAGGGGCAGTTTTCATCCCGTCGGTGGGAATTTGGGTAGAAAGGCTGGCAGGCAATGCTGAAAAGGATACGGTCATGGGTTAGAGCAATGTTCCAGAAGGAAAAGCTTCACTAGATCTTCTAAGCATGTTGCGGATGTGAACAGTGCATGCTATAGATGGTTTTAAAGCATGGCTAGAAGCATCCCTTTGGTCTGATGGCCTCTATCACCATCTATATCAGTTGATTCACCATTTATTAAAGCAGCTATTTCTAATGGACTAATCCCGTCTAAGCAATTGATCAATGGAATGTGCGTGCCCCAAAGTAAGATGTTTCCTTACATAAGCATCCAGCCATTGATGAGCTTTCCAGTTGTTCTAATTCTTCTCATCTGCGCTTGGTTACCTAGGTGCTGGAACTAGGGTGCGGAGGGAGGCAGGGTCTGCCACACCCCCTGGCTTGAAGGAGTTTTCATCACACGCAGAGTTTACAGTTTGGCTCAAGGGGTCTCAGCGCCCCTGCTCTGTAACATGTTCCGCCCCCCTCCCTTTTGGGTACGAAATATGACTTTCCTTGCTGCTTTTCAGTGTTGCAGCAGCTGAGCCTGCTAGGCCAAGTTTTTTAGAATCCCTTAAAAATAAAAACAAAATGTTTGGACCGAGTTTGGGGGCAACGTTTCAGGCTGGGCCCTTATTTTATCCAAAGTGCCTCTGGCTCTTCATCCTCCAAACGCTTAGGCTACGATCCTGCAATAGCTTCCAGACAAGGAGCTCCTGACTCCGGTGCTGATTCGGAGACCTGGCGCTCACGCTAGACGGGACGGCTGCTCCCCTCACTCACACGATGGGACCTGTCATGTTTCTGTCCAGTACTCACCAGCACAAGGATAGGCAATCATTTTTGAAGGAGCCTCTGGGGACTGTGGCTCCTATGGCCACACACCCCAAATTTGAGTGCAGAAGGGGCTAGAGAGGAGGCACAAATTCATAGTGATGGGAGGAAACCCTGGTCTGCCAGGGATGGAGTTTGGGCCTTCCAAATTGACAGTTAATTGCAGGCAGCCAAGACAGTTCCTTGGCTGGGCTAACCAGAAGGTGAGCTGAGGAGAACATGGCTCTGTAGGAGGCCTGTTAACCTGCAGACCGCTTCGTACAAGGAAACCTCTTTTTCCGCCCTTCCCTCAACACCAGTATTTGTATTACACTAGTGTCTAGGAGCTTTCGCTGAGATCTCAGCCCCTCAGGGCTCGGGGAGAGGAACAGCACCTGCTTCAAAGAGCTGCCAAGCCCCATGGACAAGGCAAAGGCTATGTCTCTGTATTTCAATCCTGGCCTTTTCTATTATTTATTATTTAACTCTGTGGTTGTCCCATTGGACACCCGTTTGGAGATACAGCTTGTGCAAGAGGTAATAGCAACAAAATAAAGTTCTAGTGTATAGTACCAGCCTGACTGCAGGGCTTTGTCAATATTTGCCCAATATCCAGGTGAACTTTAACTGAGTTAGGCTGTGAAATAATGCCACATATTGGATTGTAAAGTGCAATTGAGAACTCCAAAGTGGGAGCTTTTAAAGCATTACCAGCTGTTAAGCTAAGCAGGTTTTCTTTTTTCCTCCCCACTTTATTTTCTAATCTCGAGGCAAATTGATTGTGAATTACATATTATGCATCCGCAGGGTCTATTGATACATAAAAACAGCAACATACCGTATGCTCAGCGGGGAGAGCTAATCTGTACCCTTGTTTCATACTAATGAAAGGAAAATGCATTTCTCCAGTCCTTATTGTACCTCCCAATCCATGCGGATCCCATTCTGATGTTTCCTTCAATGTCATAAGCACCCAATGTCCATATCCACATCTAGGCACATGGCCAGTGTTATCAAAAATAGCTAGCCGCTAGCTATCCACATTGTCTGGCCTGTGTTCCCGGTGGCGTGCAGCTATGCTCACTCCGCCTGGCACTGCCAATGGTGTGCAGTGGAGACGTGCGTTCAGGAGTGACCCTGATGGTAGGGCTACACTGAACACCACTGATAGCGCGGTAGGCGACACGGAGCTGCATTCTGCCATGAGGACTAGGCAGTGCAGATTTGTCCAGAGATGCCAGAAGTCCCTGCAGAATGCCTGGTCGAAAAAGGGCCCCGGCGGTTCGGGTCAGCACCACTGACTGGGCTGTTAAACATCGGGTCAGTGGTGCTGCAGGTCTATGGCAGGCTAGTCCCCGCTTGTCCTGGCACCGTGCCGTACCTGGAAGGGGCCAACAGTTCCCGCTCTTAGGTGGGGAAGCCACCGGGCTCCGCATGCTTCCGCCACCCCAAGTACTGGTTCTGCGCTCCCATTGGTCAGTTGGCAGCCAATGGGAGCATGGGGGCAATGCAAGACGGGAAGAACAGCCTCCTGACCCTCCTTCCCACCTAGTTGCCAGGCCTGCTAGGAGGTCTGGTGTGCCAAGCCCGGGCAGGCAGGGAGCCTGCCTTAGCCTCACGGCACCACTAATGAGGAGCTGCCTGAGATAAGCCCCTGCCTCAACTTCCTGCCCAGCCCTGGTCCCCCTCGTCCAGAGCCCCTGATCCCTGGCCCCACCTCAGAACCAGACCCCCAGCCCAGAGCCCTCTCCTCTTCCCACACCCTGACTTCCTGCCTCAACCTGCAGCCCCTCCCGCATTCCAAACCCTTGGCCCCGAGTCCCCACCTGTACCCAATCCCCTTCTATCAACTCGAGACTCCTGGAGTGAATCTGCCCACGTGTTCCCCGCGTGAGGGCGGTGTGCGGCCCGCTCTCCAAGTTACTATCCAGCAGCCCCTCGGTGCTGATGCGCAGCGGCTGTTTTCCCTCAGCTCTTCTCTTGTCATTCAATCACCTGCATGCAGAGTCTGAGCTCTCACTCTCCAGCCCACTTGCTGCTTCTCTGCCCCCAGTAGTAGTCATGCTGGGGCTTGCGAGACACAGGTGACTCCGCAAAGCCTTGCAGCCTGCTCTTCTGCGGCCACATGACCCCCTACCAGAAGGCACGCTGGGGAAATGGCTCTGAAACAGACGTGCACGCAGAGAGATGGCTGCAAGGAAACACGGCATTACATTAAACTGTTCAGCCCCAGGTGGTCTCCGGTGTAACATACCCTACTTAAGCTCACCGCAGCCATTCCTGGCAGAGCATTAAAGCATTTTATCCTGAACACATCTGCTGTGTATCCTTTGGAAGCCAGGCCATATCTGCTACAGAAGGCTGAGCTGTTAGTAACAGCCCTCCCACCCACCGTGCACAAGGTGTGCATGACACAGTGTCGGAAGTAAACTAGTGCCAGAGAAGACTATACACAGAAGGAAAATGATAACAAAGACGGCAAAATCTTCATCAGCATGCCACTCCTCACTCCCCAGAGACTGTCAGCTTCGATAGATGTTCAGAATGGGAGATCAGACACAGTATTTTGCAACATTTTTGCATTGCTACAATACTCCACTAGAAAACTAGAGATATCCAGGTACTAGATTTAACTTATCCATTGGGAAGCAGGCGGACTAGATCTATAAATCTTTTGACTTTGCAGAAGTTAGCAGTACAGATCACTATGGATGGTTTCTGGCTATGTTTAGATGCACACTTTATAGCTCAGAAATGTGGTTTATGAAAGAACACGTTTTCACCAGCAAATTTCCAAAGCAGGAAAATGTTTAATCTTTTGTAATTGCACTGTATGCATTGACGGGCTGAAAATTGACTTGGGAAATGAAAAATATGAAAATATCAGAGAGAAGCTGGTTATTGGGTTAACAGACAAGAATCTCTCACAGCAACTACAATTAAAGACCAGACTTAACCTCACTCACAGACAGCAAAGCTGTCTGAACTAGTCAAACAACTGAACAAAACGCAGCAGCAGCTTGGAAAACTTGCACTTGGGACAGAAGAATCCCAAGCATTGTTACAGGCTGGGGACTGAATGGCTAAGTAGCAATTCAGCAGAAAAGGACCTGGGGATTCCAGTGGATGAGAAGGTGGATATGAGTCAACAGTGTGCCCTTGTAGCCAAGAAGGCTAATGGCATATTAGGGTGCATTAGGAGGAGCATTGCCAGCAGATCTAGAGAAGTGATTATTCTTAGAATCATAAAGCTGGAAGAGACCTCAGTAGGTCATCAAGCTCCCTGTCCCCTTTATTCGGCTCTGGTGAGGCCACACCTGGAGTATTGTGTCCAGTTCTGGGCCCCCCACTACAGAAAGGATGTGGACACATTGGAGAGGGTCCAGTGGAGGGCGACCAAAATGATGAGGGGGCTGGAGCACATGACTTATGAGGAGAGGCTGAGGGATTTGGGCTTATTTAGTCTGCAGAAGAGAAGAGTGAGGGGAGATTTGGCAGCAGCCTTCAACTTCCTGAAGGGAGGTTCCAAAGAGGATGGAGAGAGGCTGTTCTCAGTGGTGGCAGATGGCAGAAAAAGGAGCAAAGGTCTCAAGTTGCAGAGGGGGAGGTCTAGGTTGGACTTTAGGGAAAACTATTTCCCTAAGCGGGTGGGGAAGCACTGGGATGGGTTCCCTAGGGAGGGGGTGGAGTCTCCATCCCTAGAGGTGTTTAAGTCCTGGCTTGACAAAGCCCTGACTGGGTTGATTTAGTTGGGATTGGTCCTGCCGTGGGCAGGGGGCTGGACTTGATGACCTCCTGAGGTCTCTGCCAGGTCTATGATTCTATGAAACTAGCTTAGAAGCAGCAAGTGGACACAGCAAGAGTGGTCAGCGTCATTGCAAAGCCCTGGGGCTATGAAGAAATTCCAAACAATCTACAAAGCTTTGCAGAATGAAAGGACAAGATGTGGGGAAATGCAGAGCCCAACAGTGGAGCCAAAGGTGTGTAGCCCCCACTGAACCAAAGCAAGGGGGGTGGGCGCCAAGAGAAGAGAAACCCCTTTGGGACCCCCACTGGGGCTATGACAGACTCTGCTGCTGTTCATTCCACCAACAGCAGAAGGGACAGGGAAGGGGAAGTGACCCTCGCCCAATCACCCCTCCTCTCTCAGCCAATGGGGAGGAGGCAAGACAACAGCAGATGTCATAAGGAGTCGCTTGGAGAGCCACACCCATCCGGGCAGATGGCAAGCAGAGTCCAACCCCAGGCACAGGCCCGAATCCAGGACAATGGGAGAGAGACGGGGAATAGCCCAGTTTCCCTCCCCCGAGCCAGGACCAGCCAGAGTGTGGAGGGGAGAGCACAGAACGGCTGGGCCTTGCAAGTGGCCTCTCTGTAACCTCACCTGCAGAACAGGTCATCCTGCAGCAGCAGAGGTAGCTTGCCTCTCCAGCTGCCCCCTGCCCCCTGCAGCCAGCCCACACATCTAGGGTTCTGGATCCAGAGAGCCAAACTGCTTGCAGCTCAGCCTGTGCTTTCCAAGCCTGAAAAGCTGTCAGCGCCGGTCCAGGAGGGCAGAGGGTGGGTAGTTAGTTCCTCTCCAGCAATCCCAGGGGACCTGCTGATCTCTTAGCTGGCACAGGACCGGAGTGAGTCCACTGTAATACAGACAGACAGGCAGGTAGGGTCTGATCATGCACCACTGAGGCACATTGCATCTGCAACAGGACTTTCACCTCCCTGGAGCATCAGGACTTGCACTGCCAGTTCCCAGGATAACAGAGTTTTCCTAACAGCCTCTCGTAAGCATGCAATTGCATCTCTATGTGCACCAGCGGGGCACCTGGACCGCGGAGAACAGTCGGAACTGAGGCAGGGAGACACTTTTAGCTAGGGACCCCAGGGAGTGTAGTCATATGGCCCCTTGTCATTTCCTGCACTGCCTTTAGTAATTAAAAAGCATGGTTTATATCTCTAATCATTAACTATTTTCACTGGATGTATATTTCCCGTTAATCAAACCCTCACATTGTGTTGATCGTCACTGTTTCTAATTCGTTTGCGTGTGTGCATTAGAATTGCATGTGACTTCAAATGTGGTAGCCATGGCCGTAGTGTGGCTAGCCCCTGGGCTCCCTGGAGGCACTGCCAAGTAGCTTTATTCCTTAGCGCTTTGGGAGGAGGAGTCAGGCACCTACCAGCAGCGCCATGATACAAGCCCAGATGACAGAAACCGTGGAACTGTCTAAAGACTGGGAGCTCCCCCTCCTCTGTTTGTACAGCGTACAGGTACTGAGCCAGCGCCAAAAAGAGGATTTCGGACACAAGGCCTAATACATGCTGTGACGCTGCCCCCAAATACATCATAGCAATAGTCTCATGGTATGGATATGGCGTAACTATGATGCATTTTTTACAAGACCTGTGGTTGGTTCTGGAGTGGACTAGAGGATTTGCTTGGGGTATGTAGGTTGGTGGGTTTGAGTCCTACCCACCCTGGGAGTGGTGGGACAGCTGATATAGGCTGCCTTAGGAATGGAGCTGGCTTCTGCATTAGAAAAGCAGGATAAGGGACCCTCAGGAGGTGGAGTAAGATCTCAAGTAGAGTTCCATGTGAGGTGTCACTGGTGAAGGCAACTTCTCTTCTTCCAAATATTTCCAGGCCAAATGCTATGAATGATTGATTTCCATCCTGATTCGATTCGCTTCATTAACACAAGCACCTTCTTCCTTAGAGATACTCCTGTTTCTGTAACTTCCACTCCAATTCATCTGATGAAGTGGGTTCTACCCATGTAAGCTTATGCTCTAACAAATCTGTTAGTCTCCATGGCATGTCCACACTAGGAAACTATTTTGAAATCATTAAAATGGATTTAATAACTCCCAAAATAACAAAATTGAAATAGCATGTCCACACTCCGGGGAAGCCTTGGAATTAGTCTGAGGCAGGCTCCATTAATTTGGCCACGCTACCTCAATTTAGAGCCAGGAAGCATTGGGGAGTAATTACTTTGAATTACTCTGGGGAGTCTTTATTTTGAAATAGCAGCACCGGAGCATCCATGCCACCGCTATTTTGAAATAACTATTTGGAAATGAGTGTTATTCCTCAAGGAAAGCGAAAGTACAGATTTCAAAATAAACAGCTCGTTATTTCAAAATAACAGGCTTGGTAGTATGGATGCTCTGCTTATTGATTTGACCTCAGGGGGGTGAATTTGAAGTGTAGACCAGGGCTATGATGCCACAGGACTCCTTTGTTTTTGCAAATACAGGCTAACAGGGCTACCCCTCTGAGACCTATTTGTATGCATGGATCATTTTGGTATCTAAATGTAGGGTTATTGACCATGTATCTGTATTTCAGATGTAGTTACACCTATAGTTACATCCACTTGGCACGATGTTGCCCGTCTAGACAGCTGGCTGGGAAGGGGCCTTTTCAAGATAATGGGCCACCGGGGGAAACAGTAGACCTGAGGAGAACTTTATCCCCCACCCAGTGAGCCTTCCTACGAATGTTGCACACAAGCCAGGAGTAATGCCTGCTATGACTCAGCAACATAGGCCAGGGCATGTGACCAGCTCACATGACACTGAGCGCCATTATGAGTATCTATGTATTTCCACAAACTGGTCGGGCAACCAAGTTTCAAACAAAGGCGAGAAGTGACATCATCAGTTGTTCCGCACCCCCCACAACTCAACACCTGAGAGAGGCTCCAAAAGAAAAGGCCTTGGAACGGGGGAAGGGAGCCCGCGCTGCAGTGACGGTAGCGTGTGCCGTGACAATCTGCACGCCTGCTTCTGTCACCAGGCAGGGTGAGGAATTGCTAAGCAGAGCTGATCGTTCTAGTATCTTAGTCATAGTTCATGGTTTGGTTTATTTACTAGCTCAGTGGTTCCCAACCTTTTTTACACCATGGGCCAGCAAACCCATTCACAAATTTCTACTAGAGCAGTAACATTGTATTTGCATATTCATTATTTACATATGCAAATATGCACATGAATATTGCATAGTGAATATGCAAATAAAATGTTACCGGTCCATCTAGCCCCAACCTAGCCCCTTGTACCCAGTGCTAACACCCTTTGACCCCTATGACCCATGCCCTTTGAACCTTTACCTCCGACCCCTACAGCCCATGCCAACACCCTCTTACCCTATGACCCCACCATGCCCTCACCCACCACCCATTTGCCCTTTGACCCCGCCCCACACCCGCACTCCCCAGAGCGAAGTTGCCCCTTAGGGAGCATGGCTGTTACTGCTGTGCGGGCGGGGCAGCGGCGCTCCCTCCTTCTTCGTGTCCCCTCCCTCCCCAAGCGCGTCTTGTGCCCCCCGGGTAGAGATAGGGGAGCGCGCAGAACTCCGGCTGGGCCACCATCTTATCTGGGGGGAGGGGGAAAGAGGGAAGAAGGCACCTCCTGCTCCACCGCCTCCTACCGCCACCTCAGCCCCTGCACTGCCACCAGCAATATTGGCCGCATGGGCATGGGGGGGGGCATGGAGCCCCATCCGGGCCTCCATTAATGAGGGGGGAGGAGGGACGGAAGCGCCTCCTGCTCCGCCTCCTCCTGCCGCTGCCTCAGTCCCAGCGCCGCCGGCAGGCAAAATCAGTCTCCACGGCTGCTGGAGCTGAGCCGCCACAAACAGCCAGCTCCAGCTCCGGCAGCCGCCACGGTCTGGCAGCCAGTGATTCGCAGCCTGGCACCAGTCTGCGGACCGGTGGGTGGGAACCGCTGTGCTAGCTAATCGACTTTGAGCTGTTCGCTAGCACGTAAAACCTCCCTTTCTGTCATTCATAAACTTAAGCCTTAGCTAACCCAATATACTTTGGAGTGACGAGTCCGGGGGAAAATCTCAGCCTGGTTAGCAAATGTTTGCGGCGTATACCTCTCCACATTGAGGGGGGGCAAACTGGCTAATCAATTCATGCCGCTCGGGATTTCAGCCAGGGCAGGATGGTACCTCTCTGGAGTCTTAGGCTGGTCTTAGTGGGGGTCAATCGTGGCTTTATTGTTGGTTGATGCAGTGGCTGGCTGCAGCCAGTTGGGTGTGCCCCCTGCCTGTGTGAACGCTGGAGGGAGTGTAGGGCTGGGAGCAGCCACTGCTTGACATAGCAACACAGTGCTGAGAGCCCAGGCTGATGCATCAGAGAGTTCAGGTGTACCCCAGGGAACCCATCACATGTGCACAATAAATGGGGATTTCACAGGTGTTTGCCTTACCAAGGCATGGAGGCAGATGACCAATATTACAATCAAGCACCATCACTTCTGGGGTCTATCACACGTGATGGCACAAAGCCAGCATGGAGAGTGAAACTGACTATTAATGGCAAGACTATTGACTTTAAAATGGACTCGGGAGCTGACACAACAGTCATCTCAGAAGGAGGTTGTAAACACTCTCACCCCCTCCTAGAACTGAAATCACCAGACACAGCTCGGACTAGCGCTGGAAGGGTCCTGAACTGTATGGACTGCCCACCACAGAAACACTTTACAAAGACAAAAGCCATGCATTCAAAATGCATGTGATTAAAGGGGGCTGGAGCACGTGACCTACAAGGAGAGGCTGAGGAATCTGGGCTTAGTTAGGCTGCAGAAGAGCAGAGTGAGGGGGAATTTGATAGCAGCCTTCATCTTCCTGAAGGGAGGTTCCAAAGAAGATTGAGAGAAGCTGTTCTCAGTAGTGACAGATGGCAGAACAAGGAGCAATGGTCTGAGATTACAGTGGGGGAGGTCTAGGTTGGATATTAGGAAAAACTATTTCCCTAGGAGGGTGGTGAAGTGCTGGGATGGGTTCCCTAGGGAGGGGGTGGAATCTCCATCCCTAGAGGTGTTTAAGTCCCGGCTTGACAAAGCCCTGGCTGAGATGATTGAGTTGGGGATGGTCCTGCTTTGGGCAGGGGGCTGGACTCGATGACGCCTGTGGTCTCTTCCAGCCCTGGGATTCGATGATTCTATGATAACTATTGGATATGGTTCAGCACAACTCCTGGTGGGATGGCAACTCAGAACTACTGTTCCAGCTTTGGAAAACAATCTCTGCCCAGATGGCCAGATATGAAGAGAGTAGCCAACGCAGACACAAAGGCAAGAAGAGCTTATGAACACTTTTACAACAGAAGTCGCTCAGCAAGAGAAGTGCTTGGTTGGCAATCTGGGGACCGTATTTGTATCAAAATGGATTGAGAAAAAGGATGGATAACTGCAGCTTTTTATTCATGGCCCAGATGTGAATGAGACCAACAGATATCATAAACGTCTACTAGTTGTTCTTCAGGGAGAACAATCAACAGAGCACGCTCCAGATGTCAGAGGCAGAACAACGCAAAGATTCCAAATTCCAGTCATTGCAATCAATGGACAGCCAGATGACCAGGTTATTATATGTTTGGATTGGGTAGAAAAACCAGTGTGATTCAGAGACACTTAACAGACAGCTTCATACTGAACTTTAAAGACAGTATGAGCGAGTCAATTTTCTAAAAGCTAGGGAAGAGACACTTAAAGGGGGAGATGTCGTAATCTTAGTCCCCGTCTACACAGCGGGCAGTTAGTTTGAAATAGTGTCAAAATACTGTCAAGCTGGAGGGCTTCCTACTCCAACTCCTGTAACCCTCATTGTTCGAGGAATAAGGGAAGTTGGAGGAAGGGTGCTCTATTTTGAAATAAGTGCTGTATGGACACTCCTATTTCGAAATAAGATACGCTATTGACATCGCTCTATTTGCATATCTTATTTTGAGTTAAGCCCTGCAGTATAGGCTATTTATAACAATATTTTCATACCTTAACCAATCATTCTACTGAAATTGAACTAACCAATCCTAATATATTGTAACATATTTCAAAGTGTCAGGGGGTAGCCGTGTTAGTTTGCAACACTGTGACATGATAGAACATAAGAACGGCCGTACTGGGTCAGACCAAAGGTCCATCTAGCCCAGTATCCTGTCTGCCGACAGTGGCCAGCACCAGGTGCCCCAGAGGGGGTGGACCGAAGACAATGATCAAGCGATTTGTCTCCTGCCATCCCTCTCCAGCCTCTGACAAATGGCCAAGGACACCATTTTATCCCCTGGCTAATAGCCTTTTATGGACCTAACCTCCATGAAATTATCTAGCTTCTCTTTAAACTCTGTTTTATAATCTAACCACTTCTATCCCACCACCTTAATTGGTTTACACCCAGCAAAATTAACTATACAGGAGACAGAGACAATCCAAGAACCAGCCAGAGACCACAGAGATAAACAATAGAGAGATGGGGAGCAGGTCCTTGCCAGACAGAAAGTATTCAACCTAAGTTTCACTACAGGTTTGGAATGCACTTTCCTTACTGGGTTTCCTTCGCTCTTACAGAGCCCTTTACAGGCTGGCCCTTGTATCTATGTCCTAACATGGCTCAGGACCAGTATTCAGACTGGATCCAGTTCTGCTCTGCTACTCTCTGAGCAACCCTCATGACCTCAGTGGGGTCGTACTAGAGTATCCAAGAGGTGCAGTGAGTGGGGGAAGTGATCTATTAAGAGGGCACACCAAGGATAAGTGTCGCTATGGGAGAAAACAATTACACAATGTCTCTGTTCCAGATGTTCTACAGAAGTTCAAAATTGCTGGTTCAAATAACCCAACCACTCCCGCATCTCTCTCACCACAGTGGGAGCTGTGATAAAAGCTGTGAGACACAACAGAGCCGCCCAATGTGCTTCCAGCTCGACCTGGGAGAGCCACCTCTGGAGGTGAGAGCGTTGCTTAGTCTCCATGTCTCATTGGCCTCTCTGAGGAGACTGCTATGGAGATGTTTCTTTGGGGCGGGGGGAGGGACACCCACTTGCAGCGAATTGAACAGGCCCCACCGAGCTCCTTTCTTATAAGGCCCATGACAGGGTCATTGCTTGCTCACCACATTTGGTCACTACCCACCGAGAGGCCCTCTTCTCTCACTTGCACCCAGGTGGGCCGGGATGCACTCCCTGGAAGCCAGAGGAGCTAGAGCCAAGGCCAGTGAGAAGCAAAGCAGGCTGCCGAGTCTGGGACTGGAGTAAAAGGTTGTGTGGCCGCAGTACCATCCCCAGGGCTGCCTGGCCCTGGAATACAGGAACAGTTCACGCACTGGGGTTACTGCACGGTGTCTTTCTCCCTGTTTTGTCTGCACCCACACGCAGTGTGAAAACACCCCCCTCACACCCTCTTGCTCTCCCTGAGAGAGTGTCGGCAGCCCCACTCTGATGTTGAGCTGCTCTCCTTTCCATCTTACCGGCTGGCTTCGGACCTACATCCCTTCTCGCCGGAGCCAGCCCAGTTGGCTGCCTTGATCCCAGCTTTGCATTTGCAAAAATGGCCCAAGACACCCGATTCTCAGTGTGCTCTGAGCACTGGCCTCCCTGCTGCGACCCCATGTGAGCCACCCACAATCCTCAGACCCAGAACCTTGGCCAGGGTGTGTTACGGGCCGTGCCACCAGCGTGCAGCGGAGCAGAGCCACCATTCCTCCCCGTTGCTCCCACACAGCACACAACTGTTGCTTTCACAACATGCTTAAATGTCATTACATGGAAATGCCAGACGCCCTGTTTGCTGGTGACATTTCGGATGTGTCTGTCACAGCTGCTCGGTGCATGCCTGGAGGCTGTGTTTATTACTCGCATATTTCCATAGATAGGGATTTCTCCCATTACGTGGGGATTCACACACCTGCTCCTCCTTGCAAAGCACCGTGCTGCAAATGCTACCTACTCTCACAGGCTTTAGGGTCTTATCTCTGGATGAAAAGGGCCCTTATTACTCTGGCATGGGGAGGGAGGCTGCGAATATGACTTGCCTAATGGGTTTGACCTCAGTCATGCTCCTTTGGGTCTCACATGCTGGTATACGGGGACCCCTATTTTAGAGCTCTCCGCCTGAGGCTGCTGCTCTGCCGTGATCTGATTGTCACACTCTCTCTCTCTGGTCCCTGGGGCAGAGTCTTGGGTCTCTTTGCAGACAACACCCCAGTCTTGTTGGTAGCAAACACAAGCCAAGTGGTTCCACTGGTCTGAGGCTTGGAGGGGCTAATTTTTGGCTGTTGAGCTTAAGACTCCAAAGCAGAAGGAGCAGCAAGCAGACTAGCTGCCTTGAGTAAGCACTTCAACCACTGCTGTCCCCACATTTCCACAGGCAGTGTTCCTTAGGGGATATCTCGCTGCTGGGGGGCCAGGGAATCAAGGGAGGGTTTTCTCCAACTTTGCGGCCTCCACCCAAGCCCTTAGGCAGCCGGCCAGTGGGCTACGATGACGCCCTCACCCCTAATGGCCACATGGCACGAGGATGTTACCGCGAATGGGAAAGGAGACAAAGCATCGCGGCTTGCCCAGAGTCTCCAAGGGAAGTATGTGGAGCTCTCTGAGGCAGATTCCTATGAGGGAACCCATCAACACTCTGCCTCGTATGAGCATCGCATAGCCGGAGGCAGCCTTCTCTCACAGAAGTAGGACGGCCCCCCTCAACCTGTGAGTAGCTAGCCTCCTCCGGATAGAGAAGAGCTCCTGGCTTCAGACATCTCTGAACATCAAGTCATCCGTAGCCTCGAGGTCCCTGTCCCCCGCCACATCTGCATCAGCCTTTTCCCCCTCGCTCAGTCCACTCGCCGCTGGCCCCTGAGCCGCCGAAGTGACCAGGGTCACCGCCGAGTACCACATCCAGCTCTTTGGAGCAGCGGCGGGTCGTGGTGCAGCACCAGAGCAGCGGTTTGCCTCCTGTGGTGGGCATGCCATATCTCCTTCACTTTGACCCTGCCGTGTAGTGTGGCCTGAACACAGCCCCTTTCCACACACACAGCGTGGGATTGTCCACAAGAGTCAGAATTCCTGTGGCTGGAGCGCAGGTGGGACTAGACAGTCTCCTCTCCCCAAACGTGGATGAGGTCCAGCACTTGTGCCCCCAGGGGGTGCCTAGGGCATGGCATGAGCATGGCAAGATGTGCACCTATCCCCAAGAAAACTTTCCAAATTCCCAAGGAATGCAAAGGGCAGGACTGAGGGCCGGTCATCTGCGGGGAGGGCACTAGAGTTCAAACCGATGAGCAGAGAGCATTGTGGGACATCACTGAAGGCCACTTGCAATGCCTTAATAGACCAGGGTGACTATGCAATGTGCACAGGCTGAACTGCACCTGGGACCTCTGGAGCTCCGTGCTTGAACCTCTACCACGTGAGCTAAAAGCCGGCTAAGGCGGTAGAGCAAACTCATTCTCTCTCTGTAAGAACCATAGAATCCCAGGGGGCTGGAAGAGACCTCAGGAGATCTTTGAGTCCAGCCCCCTGCCCAAAGCAAGACCAATCCCAGCTAAAGAGGTCTAAGTGCCACTAGATGGGACAGTAACCCAAACCCGGGAGGAGGGTTGCCAGATAGTTTCAACAAAAATACCGGACACACTTGATAAAAATTTGTCGACCAAAAAAGCATATACATGATATGAGAAGTTTATTGACAACAATCTACATCACATCGTATATTTTACATTCGATTGTGCAGCTTTTATCAATTGTGTATTTTTCAAAAACTCATCTTTTGCTTCCAAACAAGTGAAAGGTAGATTAAAAAAAAAATCACAAAGTTGACTTCTTACTGACTCAACACTCAATCTGTTGTGTTCTTCGGTCCATAGATTTCTAGAAGGGGATTTCTCACGATTAGCCAAACTCTTTACCTTAAAAGAGCGCTGCGAGATACGAGAAAGATGAAAGCTAGACAAAGGACAACACTGTTGCGAATCGTACGTTTATAAAAGGAAAATATTCAGCACTAATGCGTAGTTGCATACTGCCTAGCAGCGTGAGCGTGTCTACCAGCCAGGCAGTACACAACTACCTGCTGATACTCATATTCAAGTGGCGAATCGGCATAGTACCGCATAGCACAGGCCGAGAGAGTGAGTGAGAATACTCGCACACAAGTCACGTCATAACATGATAATAATAAAACGTACTTAATTAGAAAATACTGGGCATTTCTATGTCTAGTATTTTCTCAATTTGTTTCCGGACAGAAAGCTCAAATACCGGACTGTCCAGTTCAAAACCGGACAGCTGGCAACCCTACCTGGGAGGTGCGGGTTCCATCCACACTGGCATGTAGCCCCTGCGCTGATAGCTCGATGCTTCTTGTTGGGCTGATGTTTTAACAGCGCTGCCACTGCACAGGCTCTGCGCACAACGCTGTGTGGCAACACGTGGCCTCGGGAGTCCCTGTACAGGAAGCTGCGTCACTGCACCGAGCCTTGGCTGTGTAGACATCCCCTTTGGGTTTCTTCACCGCAGGCACATGCTCCCAGGGAGGATTTAATCTCACTTCCGGCCCACCAATCTGCTTTGCTCCTCTTCCCCTAAACCTCTGCTTCCATTCTCGCTCTCCGGCCACCATGGCCTAGGCATTGTCTTCTCTTGGCACCATCTGGGGGGGCTCCTCAGCTGTGGCAGGCTGTTCACACCAGCTGAGGGCCTGCTCCTTTTCTTTCTCTCTCTTCCTTTACCCCTTAGCAGCCGCTATTCCTTTGGCCGATGGCTCTGGCCCTTTGATCTGCAATTCAGAGCTGCTCTGAGAGTGTTCCACTTCTGAGCTAAGGTTCCTGGTTATTAAGCAGGTAGATTCTCACTCTCTCGCACTTGCACCCACGTCACCCCATTGATCTACATCGTTTGTAAGAGGACAATCAGGCCCTGCAGGGGTCAGTGGAGTCCACGAGCACAAGCTAAGTAGAATCTCGTCGCTGGGGCACGAGTGCCTTTCGGAGCATGTCAGGGTGTTTTACTGAGTCCCTCTGTTCCTTCACCACACTCATGAGTGCCACTTACAACATTTTGCATCCTGAAAACCCCGGCATTAACAACCATGCTAATAGCACAGCAAAGCCGTTAACTAGATTTGCTAGTTGGTAGCAGGCCCCTACGCACCTTCCTGTCTCAGTTATGCCTTCCGCTTCTTCATACCCATCTTCAGTGCTATACAAGGGCCTCTGTTGCCCATGCAGATTAGCACCTGGTAGCTGACAGCATGCGGGCCCCACGCCACACACGGCACGGATAAGCCATGCTTTTAAAATGGTTACAACACTGCAGATAAAGAGAGTGGCTGTCAATCCACCTCTGGCTACATAATGGCCATCAGATCTGGGTGGTTGGCAATGTAGGCAAGGGAAGGCCTAGCCGTCCCAAAACTGCCTGCATGCCCAGCCGCTGGCAGGGCCGGCCCGAGCCACTCGTGCGCCCCAGGCCCCAGGAGCGCAGTGCCCCCCCCCCCCGGGAGTGTGGCGCATGCGCAGCACCGCCCCCGCCCAGTCCAGCAACCCCGCGCGGCGCCCCCTACAATGGGGTGCCCCGGGCAGTAGCCTGGTCAGCCTGTAGCTTGAGCTGGCTCTGGCCGCTGAGGAAGGCTGGGCCCAAGGTGCGGCAGCCCAGCTTCTCCCAGATCCCAAGGAGGGTAGGGCTGTGGCGTGGCAGCCTTCCCCTGGCTGCCAGGGAAAGCTGGGGATTGGGGCTGCAGCACAACAACTCCGGCCCTCCAGGTGGCCAGGAAGAATTGGGCTGGAGGTGGGCGGGGCTTGGCTCCAGGGGCGGGGACTTGGGCGAAATGGGGAACTGTTGCTTGCCTTTCCCAGCTGGGCCTTCACCCACCGCCCCTGCCATCAGACACACACTGAAATGTGGCTGTCCCATTAACAAGCCATCTCTTGCATTTATTTCTGCAGGTCTGACTGGCTTCTGTCGTGCATCCATCACTAGCTGAGTTCCTGAGCACGTTGTTGTGTCCTTAACAGCCTGACGTGGGAAATCGGTGATTATAGACTTATGTTCTCTAATGGGCACATCTAGGGACATCCCAACTTTTGCACTGGTAACTTGCCAGCACCCTGAAGGTCGTTCCCAATTTACATCAAGTGTTGCGATGTATCTATATTACAGCAGTGCATCATACAGAGCCTACAGGTCCCAGCATACAATGCTTCACCCTGATCCAAGCAACATGGCCGTTTGACTGGAGGCCTGTCATTGCACACTGGGATCTGTGGTCTATAGGCCGTCTTATGAAATCCATCCATGGGTAGGGCTGTAGAACCCTTGCATCACATTGTATATGGGGCTGCACCTTACAGCACTCATCCTGCCTACTAAGTAGGGCAACAAACAGCCTCAGATCCTCCCACTCTGGCTTTTCACATTTGCTGCCACGCTTAGCTAAAGGGGCTGGCCCAGAAACCCCACCTGGCAGAGGGCCCAGCCCTGCTACAGGAACAGAGCACATAGACGATGAGAAATGTCTTGGAGGAACACTGTTCTCACAACGGGCTTGGGAGAGTCCCCTTTGCTCTCGGAGACCAAAGAGCAGGGGATGACATCAGGTATGTCTACACTTGCCCCCTAGTTCGGACTAAGGAGGCAAATGAAGCATAACGAAGTTGCTAATGAAGCACGGGATTTAAATATCCCGCGTTTGATTAACATATTCGCGGCCAGTCG
>JANRFK010002932.1:2739826-2750853 GCA_030068395.1 Apalone spinifera | reverse complement strand
GACCTTTGGTCTGACCCGGTACGGCCATTCTTATGTTCTTATGTTCTAAAGAGGCACAAAGAGAGAGTGTAAAGGTGAACAAACTGCTGTTTGCAATAAATACCGAGCAAATCAAAGCACAGGGCAAGGGTCTTCTGCAAAAGGGATGTGGTAGCATGTGAGAACAAAAGGCAAAAGCAACATGCCGTTGGAAGGAAAAGCTCTGGAGAAGCCCTTGGCTGGCCCTGTTAATGAACACAGTCATGAAGCAAGGTTCGTGTGTGACATCTGAAATGCACAAACAAAGAGTTAATTTCAAAACTGACACAGAAGCTGAATGCTCTGGACTAACAGCAAGAGGAGACACAAAGTGGCTGGTGGCTACCCAACAAGCTAATTTTTTTCTTATAAAAAGCACAATCTGGTCCTATATAAAAGAATAAAGCAAAAGGGGGCTTGTCTGTGTGAGGACAGAGCCTGCTCGGCAGAATTTGAAATAATGGAGCAGGAAGTCCCACATGTGTTTGATCATCTGTGATTGTAGGTTGCTCTTCCTCCCAAATAGGTGCATAACTCGGCCACTCCTACGGCAGGTAAATGGCAGCCATTCCTAAACTCAGAAGAAACTTTGTATCAATTAGGCAAAGCCTCTGGCCATTGTGCTGCATGGGAGTTTGGAACAGTGGAGCTAACATGCTGTGGTTTATAAATGAAGGGCCAGATTCTGATGGCCAGGGGCCAAACAATAGTCCCAGGAATAGAGGAGGGACAAGTTGCTTTCTCTCATTGCCCGAGTCAGGATCTGGGGACGAATGGAGGCTCAGACATCTGAGCAAGGGAGCTTATATGCTAAGGGGTCGGAGAAGGGAGATGTCACAGGGAACACATCTTGCAGACGGCTACAAGAAGGTCACTTCCAAACTGAAATAGGAACACGCACATATTAGGCTACATATTCTTGTGCCTATTCAGAACAGCTATAGTGGGTCAGACCAAAGGTCCATCTAGCCCAGTAACCTGTCTGCCGACAGTCACCAATACCAGATGCTCCAGAGGGAGTGAAAAGAAACAGGGAATTATCAAGTGATCCCTTCCCTGTCATCCATTTCCAGCCTCTGACAAGCAGAGGCTAGGGACACCATCCCTACCCATCCTGGCTAATAGCCATTGCTGGACCTAACCTCCATGAATTTATGTAGTTCTTTTGTGAACCCTGTTAAAGTCCTAGTCTTCACATCCTTTGTCAAGGAGTTCCACAGGTTGACTGTGCAGTGCATGAAGAAAAACTTCCTTTAGTTTGTTTTAAAACTGTTGCTACCTATTAATATCCACAAGCCCTAATCACAGAATAGAATCGTAGAATACTAGAACTGGAAGGAACCTGGAGAGGTCCTCGTGTTGAGTCCTGTGCCCTCATGGCAGGACCAAGCACTGTTTAGACTATCCCTGATAAAATGTTTATCAAACCTAGTCTTAAATATCTCCAGACATGGAGATTCCACAACCTCCCTAGGCAATTTATTCCAGTGTTTAACCACCCTGATAGGAAGTTTTTCCTAATGTCCAACCTAAACCTCCCTTGCTGTAGTTTAATCCCGTTGTTTCTTGTCCTGTCCTCAGAGGCCAAGGAGAACAATTTTTCTCCCTCCTCCTTGTGACACCATTTTAGATACCTGAAAACTGTTATCATGTCCCCTCTGAGACTGCTCCTTTCCAAACTAAACAAGTCCAATTCCTTCAATCTTCCCTCATAGGTCATGTTCTCTAGACCTTTCATCATTCTTGTTGCTCTTCTCTGGGCCTTCTCCAATTTCTCCAAATCTTTCTTGAAAAGCAGCTGCTTTTGCGGAAAAACTTGCCAGTCTAGACTCAGCCCTCGTGTCTTGCTCACAACACACCAGTTCATGCAGCCCAGAATCATGTTTGCTCTTTATGCAACAGCATTACACTGTTGACTTGTATTTAGCTTGTGGTCCACTCTGACCCCTAGATCCCTTTCAGCAGTACTCCTCCCTAGACAGTCACTTCCCATTCTCTATGAGTGAAACTGATTGTTTCTTCCTAAGTGGAGCACTTTGCACTTGTCCTTATTAAACTTCATCCACTTTACCTCAGACCATTTCTTCAATGTATCCAGATCATTTTGAATTTTGACCCTATCCTCCAAAGCACTTGCAACCCCTCCCAGGTTGGGCGCATCTGCAAACTTAATAATCATACTCTCTATACCATCATCTAAATCATTGATGAAGCTATTGAACAGAACCGGTCCCAAAACAAACCTCTGCAGAACCCCACTTGTTATGCTCACTAAGCTCTCAGGCTACATCTACACTGCAGGCTTTTTGCATAAGAACAGCTGTTCTTGCACAAAAACTTGCCGGGTGTCTACACTGCATGCACTTTCTTGCGCAAGTAAATTTACAGTCCAGTGTCATAAAACAGGGCTTCTTCCGGTAGAATTATTCTTCTTCCTATGAGGAATAAGCCCTCTTACACAAGAGCTCTTCCACAAGAAGGCAGTGTAGACAGGCAACATGATTTTCTTGCGCAAGAAACCCTTATGGCTAAAATGGCCATGAGAGCTTTCTTGCGCAAGAAAGTGTCCACACTGCCATGGACGCTCTTGCACAAAAGCACATGGCAGTGTGGACACGCTCTTGTGGAAGACTTTTTGCACAAGAACTCTTGTGCAAAACAGTTCTTGCGCAAGAAACCTGCAGTAGTGTAACGTAGCCTCATCCTTTTACTACCTATGAGCTGGCCCACGTGACAAACTTGTGTTTGCCCGTGACAATGAGTTATTAAGTTAGATGGTATGATCCTACCATGACGTCAACGATGATTCGCTAGTATGACACTAAGGAACATTTGTCCTTTTCTGTGCTAAGTCCCAAGGCAGTTTTGTGTCATCTACCTTGACTGAACACGACGGAATCCGAAACAAAGACAAATGCCAGACAAGCTGGACCCACCCCTCTGAATCTGACTCTTTATTGGGCAAATTGATGGCACTGTCCCAAATGGAGTCATTACACGTTACTGTTACATCCGTGCTGAGCACGGAGCAAGATACCACAGGAAGGGGAGTGCTCTAAGGTAGTCTGAAACTAGCGTGACTGTGTGATTTGACTTGGACTGCTGAGTGAGTCACTGTTTACTGGCTCGAGTAAGAACAGTGAAGACAGAGGGTCAAAGTTTGCTTTCACTTACATCAGCAAACACTCCCAGAATCAATTATGTGGCCCCAGTCTGAATGGGAGCAAGTTTGGGCCCAAAATATTTGTTAAAAACTCTTTCTGGTCTCACATTGTCGCTCTTGTCAGCCTAGAATCACGTGAAGGCCGGTGAGTTGTAACCAGCATGGGAAGTTGGATTTTTGTTCTACTCAGATGAATATGTCTGTTCCCTGTCAGAATTAATGGAGGTGAGGCTGGCTTTCTGTCTGCTCCTGTCCAGATTATGTTTATTCGGTATAACTTATCAAGCTTTGCTCCTTGAAACAACAAGCCTCTTACTGAGCTTATGATCCAGAGAAAAATGTGCTTGATTAGGACACGGAGCCCATGTGTACACTAGGACACTACTTGGCAATAACTAAAATCGATGTAATAACTCCTGAAATAACAAAATCGAACTAGCGTTTCCTCACTACAGGGAGGCCTTGAAATTAGCCTGGGGCAGGCTCCATTCATGTGTATGTGCTACCTCGACTTGAACCCCAGGAAGCACCAAAGAGTGATTAGTTCAAATGACTCCGGGGAGTCGTTATTTCGAAATAGCAGCACCAGAGCGTCCATACAACTGCTATTCTGAAATAACTATTTCAAATTAGCATTATTCCCCGAGGAAAGCAGGAGTGCAGATTTCAAAATAAGCGGCCAGTTATCACTAGCATTAATGGGGTCACCACCTTCCTTCCCTGGAAGCCGCTATGGCAAAGAGCGCCTTGGCTTGTGGAGCAGATAACTCGCATTTATCACTGCCTGCTAGGAGGATGCTATTGTCTCGGGTGACAATACAGGTGCACAAACCCAATTAGATGCTCCCAGTCTCACAAAGCCAAACTGAATGTTCCTCCCTGGTCTGCTGGGCTTTAGAGAGCAATGCTAACGTTTCTCTTCTCTCCGCCCTGCCCGGGAGAATGCTAATGTGCCCGGCTTTCCCTGCCAGGGCGGGAGCGCCGGTCAGGGGGAGGGAGAAATGGGAAAACTTAGAGACAGATCCTGGGAGAGGCTGCGTCCCAGCCCCGGGATTTCCATCCAACAGGGCTTGGCCCTTTTGAAAACAAACACCCAGTGAGCACCAGTGCACAGCTCCCTCTCCTGGGCAGACCCTGCCTTCCCTGCCCCAGCCCGCTCGGTGCTCAAGCCTTGGCAGGCAAGGAGCGTTCTGTGCTGGGCACACACTAGAGCAGGGCTGGGAACTGTTTTTGGGCCGGGGGCCGCTGACCCACAGAAAAATCAGTCGGGAGCTGCACATAAATGAGAAGCAAAAAACCCAAACCAAACCCTTGTTGAAGTGGCCCTGACTGAGGAGCCAGACTCTCCCACACTCCCCTCACACAGCAGAGCCTTGGGGCCCAGCCTTGTAGATTTTGTGTGCTCCAGCCTTGAGGAGGGACGGCGGGGGGGGGGGGGGGGAGCTGAAGCACCAGCCCCCCACCCCCACCGGGGGGAGAACCAAGCCTCAGGGGCCGGATCCAGGCAAGTCGGGGGCTGGATGTGGCCGCTGGGCATTAGGTTCCCCACTCACACACTAGACTGGTGGGCGAGAGCCTCCCACAGGATCAAGTTAGCGCCAAGAGCCATGGGTGTCCCTGGCTGGTGAACAGTGGTTATTGGTTCAATCCTCCACGCCCGGGGCTCCAGCACAAGAGAAATCAGCAACCCCCCGAGTCTCTGGATTAACCTTGCATGAGGCTGGGGGCTGGGCTCTAAGCTTGGCCTACAAAGGGCCTCGTGCACCGTAGCTGCCAGCATTGCAGTGCCTGGCTCATGGGCGCCCTGCCGCCCGCTGAAACTCACAGCACCCAATCGGGTGCCCGGGCTCCCCCCCTCCAACAGGAGTCTCAGAAGCCAGGGACAGACACCCCCACCCCTTCTAGAGAAAAGCCCCATAGTGCAGCCTCTTACCGCGAGGTGGGACACCTGGGGTCAAGTCCCAGCCCCGGCAGGCAGAGTGGGGATTTGAAAGTGGATTTCCTTTCCCTAGGGGCCTGCCCTCGCTGCTGGGCCGTTGGTGTTAGGAGACCCCCGAGAGCCCTGTCCACTCACCTGCGGCTCTTCTCTGCCAGGCTGGAGCCATTGGCACACTCACAGCATACCCACCATAGTGACCTCCACAGGTAAGACGAGTGGGAGAGGGCCTGTTTCCTAGGCAACCTCACCTGCACTGGGACACCATCCCTGCCAGGAAAGCATCCAGGTCTCCCTGGAAGGAACATTGAGGTTCCTCCGCTCAGCCCCGGGTGAGGGGAGCAGGTCAGGCGTGGGTGCACTGCGCCTTCGTAAAGGGCCGGGACCATGCGGTGACAGCCCAGTCAGTGAATCCCACCGGGGCATCGGCAGGAGCTCGGGAACAAGCACCACAGCGTCGTGCAGCCCTAGGCAGCTTTCCACATGCCCACAGGAGGACCGGGGGCAGCTGCAAGTCAGGTGGCAGGTGAGCTGGCATGGAGGGTCTCAGCAGCCCCTGACTACCAGACTTGGGCATCTAAAGCAGCAGTTTGCCTCCGAAGCCCCTTTGTGGGCTTGCCCTCCACCTCCAAGTGGGAGCAGGCTTCCCACAGGGCTCAGAGTCTATTCGTGTCTCTGCCTGGGCCAAGGTGCTGGCCCAGCATCTCTGTTTCTGCACTCTCTTTGTAGAAAATTGCTCCCAGGCCCATTCGGACTCGGGCACAGGTGGAGGGATGGTACCTCTGCCTGGGATGCCCTGCACCGCAGTCTGGCTGGGAAGGTGGGCACAGCCCCGTGGAATGAAAGACCCATCTCCTCAGCTGGGGAGAGGACACAGAGCCCACAAGTCCACAGACCATGGAGACACGGCCTCTGGCCTCTGGCCAATAGTCAAAGTGAATGGGGCAGGCCTCTCCTCTGGCCATGGAGTTTCAGGACAAACACCCCACAGTGGCCCTGGGCCTCTGGTCTGGTGCGTCTCCTGTTGTATGGAAGCAGGATTTTCTGAGGGGACTCCTCAGCAGGAGCCCTCACGCCCTGAGGGGGTTGTGAAGTGCAACCGCACACCCTGTTTCTTACCCCCTGCTCTCTGACTGGTACACAGGGATCGGCACTGGGCCTGTTGCTCACTAGAGTTCGCAGCCAGGACACTCTTTCTGGTAGCAAACCCCTGCTCTGAGCCACCCTTCAGGCACAGTCTTTCTCCAGAGCCACGTTTCCAGAGCGGGTGAGCCGGCGCGCCAGGATCTCTACCTTAAAGCCATCTGCGGTTTCACATTCTGTCTGGGCATTGCGGACAAGCAGCCCCCGACGATGCCTAGGCAGGAAAGCTAGGCATGGACAGATGGTTGGAACGACGGAGCCTTTATGCAGCCAAGACACTGTAAATAAACAGGGTGCTTAATTCACATATTAATTCACACGCTGGGTGTGGTGGGGGGTGCATGAGTGCGCGGGTGGGCGTCAAAGAGCCGGAAGGACAAGGGTGCCTTTCAGGCATTGAAGTACTTCCTGGTAACTACCACTGCGTAATTAGCACCCGATGCCCATCAGTTGACTTGGGCCAGGCAACGTAACAGTTTGATCCTGCCTCACTTTTCTCAGCTGCCCAGAATGTTAATGAAAAAAATAAAAGATAAATAAAATCCAAACCTCTATGCAGCAGCACGAGAAACTGCATGCGCGTTTCACTGGCCTATGAAAGGTAACGCCCACGCTGCCCCTCTGCGGTCAATACAAACCCCAGCCTCTCGCCGGAGATCGGGCTTGGGTGAGACAACGACCGTGGAGCGCCACGGGGCCCTGCTCTCCACCCAGGGAGGAGTGTGTGCGAGTCACTGCTGCACTGTAGGCAGAATTATTTTGTTGGCTTGGCGTGGGCTCGCCCTGTCTGCGGCCCCGCAGTCCTTGCTCACCAGGTGGGCCCAAGGCTGCCCTCAGGAGTAGCTCTGGAGAAGCCAGTGGAGCAACATGAATGTAGAACAGATGGGAAAAAGAGAAGATTCGGGTCCTATCGCCCTTGTTTGGTGCTACCAGGCTCTCTCTCTGCCCCTTCTCTCTCATTCGCCCATCAGGGCTTACAGAAACCGGCTGCCTTTCCAGCAAACATTTAACCATAAACCACAGGCAACTTGTGGCACCACTCAGGAGGTTCCCCCCAAATTTTAATTGCTAAATGAAGTGCCTCCTCGTGTCCCCTCCCTGTTCCTCTGGGTGGCCCTCTCTGCACCACGTCCTTCTCCCCCCATGTGCTCCTCCCCGCAGGAACCAGTCCCCATAAGCCTCCAGTTTGCAGATGACACAATTACAATAATGACCGAGCCCATTCTCAGTTCCTGATCCATTCCCAGCAGTGCCAGGGTCACACCTGTCCAGCGCCAGCGGCCTGCCCCGTGTCCCTTCACAGGCATGAGCTCAGTCAGCCGACAAAGCAGCCGCCCGGGGACATGGCGGAATCCCCTTAGCTGAGGCCAGTCATGGGAATTGTTCAGCACCCTTGGCAATGCTCCCAGCTTTGCTCGGTTTGAATCAGGCACAGGCACAACCCTGGGAAATAGAACCCTGGAAAGCCGGTGGCTGCTGTGCACGTCTGCCCACCCGGCGCTTGTGTCTCAGCCCAGCACTGCACGGTCAGGCGGGCAGACAGAAGCAGCTTGTAAACTGTTTTCATATGCAGGCTGCATCCAGTACAACCCGGTCCTGGCTCCTGTCAGGACAGGGAAGTGTTCCCAGAGCCAGACTGCAGTGACTGCTAGTTAGCATGAAACCAACACGTTGTACAGTAGACGTTAATTATGAACTAAGACCTTATTTACATTATTCCCTCTCCCCTCAGGTTTGTGCACTGAGGCTGCAGCTCCTTGCATACTTTATATTGAGCTGCATCTTCCTGCGCCCTCTGGATGTTCATTGTCACACTGCCCCCTGCTGGTGAGTGTGAGGAATAAACTGTTCCAGCTCTGTGCCTCTTCCGACTGAACCGGTGAAAAATTGACAGAAAAAAACATTTTTATCAAAAAAATGAAGATTCAGCAACTCCGAGCATGTTTCCAATTTGTATCAATTTTGCCAAATTGTTTCACTTGGCAAAACTACTGGAGAGAACTAAAATAAACAGAATAAAATCTGAAATGTTTCATTTCAACAGTTTTAAAAAAAAACCAATTTAACAATAATTCAAAATGAGAAGGCATTCCAAATAATCAAAACACATGGTTTTAATCTAAAATGAAAAATAAAATTATCAAAATAAAAATACAATGTTTTGTTTAACCTAAAATTATTTTTTTTACTTTGAAACACGTCTCAAGACCTGTTTAGATAGGGACATTTTATTATCTCCATTTTATGGTTGGGGAAACTGCGGCATGGATAAGGTTAAGTGACTTGTCCAAGGCCATGTAGAATACAGCAGCAGAGCCAAGATTAGCACTTGGGAGTGCTACACTCACAGCCCCATTCTCAGTGCTCTGATGGTCCTCCTGCAGTCAGGCTGCAAAACAGTGGCACTCGTGGCAAGGGACAGGGCAAAGACAAACTCTTTTTAATTAATGGAATTTTTCCAAAGCTCACTAACGCTCCTTTGATGATTTGTATCCAGGACTCGGGATGTTAATAGGTTCCTAGTTGAGCTGCTCGTCAGCTTGTCTGAAAGAGCCCCTGACAGATTCCTGCTAAGATGCCAGGCAGGCTGGCTCAGCAGGACGAGTGCCAAGTACAGGGACAGCCTGGCCAGCAAGGACACAGTGCCTGGAGACATGAGATCAGGCTATTAGTTAGCAAAGCCAAGACCTCCCAGCTTCACTCCTACACATTAACCACAGACTGAGGCTGGGTCTGGGTGACAGTTCAGACAGGTTCTTTGTGTTTGGAGGGCTTAGGAAGCGGCTTTCCTTTCCCCCAGTTCATTGGCAGAACAGACTCTCAAGTTCAGCAGGCTGGGCAGAATTTTGTCTCTGTATCCTACATCATCTAGCTCAGTTCACAATGTGTCTCGACACCCCAGCCCACAACTGCAAGAGCAAAGGGCTGGCAGAGTCACTGACCCCTGAGAGCAACATGGTCCATTCTGGTTGGAATAATCTATGGGCTTTGCTCAGAATCCCCTGTCCCCCCCGTCAGTTCACGCCAGGGCTCCAAGTAGGTTCTTGTAGCTTTTGACCATGAGAAATTTTAAAAAGCAGCTCACCCGTGAGCAGATGATTTGGGAAACTGGCCCTTTGTACAATGTTGTCCTCTATTGTAACCAGTGTTCCCTGTCAGCTGGGCACGTGTGAGGCTGGCCGCTCAGGAGAGATCAAATGCTGTCCAGCTGATTAGCAGAGTGTCCCAGCTAGGCTTTTTGTTTTTGCTGGTGGTGCACATTCGCACATGCCTCAGTGCACATAAAAATTATTCCTCATTTGGATGAAAAAATGTGCACGTGGATGGAAGAGATTAGAGGGAACATTGATTATAACATGGCTTTATTTACAGGATTTTTGTGTATTAAAGAACAGGGTCCAAAACATGAGCATATGTGAATCCTGGAGGAGGAACTCCTCCTCATTGCAGGAGGAATAACAGGTATTTCGAACTAGAGCTTCATTTTGAACGCCCGTTTCACTGCGGCGTGTAAACGTGAGCAGTTATTCCGGGCTTGTCAATTTCAAAAAAAAAAAAAAAATGGCGCCCGGCCGGGAGCATGCAAATCAAGCGTGGGATATTTAGATCCCAGGCTTGATTTGCAATTTTGAATGCCTACATTTGCAGCCCTATTTCGAATTAGGCTGCAAGTGTAGACATACCCATACTTACGAGTGTTTGGAGTTCTTTTAACATTAGCTTTGCAGTCCCTATATCTATAATGCTTGATTTGGGATGAATATACCAACCCTTTAATGTACCTTCCCCCATGTTCTCTACAGCTTAACTCCACCTTTATACAGCTATCTGGCTGGGAATTTCCTTCATGGAGTTTTTTGGTTTTTTTAGTACTGACCATTTGGTACCAGAAGAGGAAACAAGCGATGCGAAGGGAATGCTGCCGTGTGGCAGTTCTAGGGATTTCAGATTGACAATCATGTATATTTTTACTTATTTCAATTTTTATAGCCTGATTCATCGTTACGTGCAGGCTGCTCCGCACCACACTGGAGCAGCCTCCAGCAGCCAGAGCAACCTGCTCAGTTAAACTGGATTTACAACTGCCTTACATTGCCAAGGACATGCCATGCAGATGGAGTGGATGGCGTAGTTCCCCCCTCCTTTCAGCATCCCACATTCCCCCCCCCCCCCCCCGCCCCCCGGATGCCTCACAGCTCAGGAGGAGTCAGGTGTTTGGCTGGAACACTTGGCCAAAAAGGGGCCCTGGTGGCTCCAATCAGCGCCCCCGACCAGGTCGTTAAAAGACCAGCCTGTGGTGCCACAGGGCTAAGGCAGGCTACCCCCGGCCAGCCCTGGCACTGCACTTCACCCCGAAGTGGCCACACGGTCCTGCTCCTAGGCGGGGTCCATGGGGCTCTGCTTGCTGCCCCTGCCCCAAGCACCAGCCAATGGGAGCTGGGGGGCAGTGCCAGTGGGTGACAGCTGTGTGTGGAGACTCCTGCCCCCCCCAAGTGTTGGACCTGCTGGCCATTTCCGGGGTGCAACATGGAGCCAGGACAGGTTGGGAGCCTGCCTCAGCCTCACTGTACCGCTGGCTGGGAGCCACCCTGAGGTAAGCCCAAGCCCCAGCCCTTCCCCTCCAAACCCTCAGCCCAGAGCCCTCAGACCCTCCTGCACCCCAATCCCCTGCCTCAGCCAGCAGCCCCCCTCCTGCACTCTCAATCTCTTGGTCCCACCTCCAGCCTGGAGCCCCCTCCTGTATCCCAAACCTCTCATCCCCTGCCC
>JANRFK010002932.1:2709503-2721305 GCA_030068395.1 Apalone spinifera | reverse complement strand
GGGGAAGAGGGTATGCATGCAGGAAATTGTAGGGGTAGAGAAGAGAAAACTGAGGTACATGTGACGTCACGAAGCCAAAAAACCTCAACAATCTCAGGCCTTAAACACACCCTAATTTAATCTTGAACCACAAACATTAAAATTTCCTAGTCACATGGGGTCACCACATGGCTGAGTTAAACTATTTACGTCCCTAACTAAGCATTCCTCTCTCTGAACAGGTTTAGATTTTTCAATTTAACGTTGGTTCAGAGTTTCCTGGGTTTACAAATACTTGCTTTGTGTTAATTACAACATCCGTGATATAAGTTTATGCTTAGTTACTGATATGTAATCTCAGCCATAACTCCATCTCAATGCCATTTTTGTCTGTAACTTATATTGAGCAGAAGAAAAAAGGAAAAGACTATGCATCCCTTTTAAAGGTGGTTTTTAAAAATTGTGCAGGTATTAGATGGATCTATGACTGCTAGATCTTGGAAGTCACTTCAGACTGTTATTGACACTATACTTTAGACAGACAAAAATTGTGTACATTATTGAGGGCTTTGTACCCCATGGATGTTTGTGGATTGAAAAATCCTAGTCTTCTGTAGCTTGATCAATAAGCAAATGAAGCTAGTATTCTATTTTAAATTTTTTTTAAAAAAAGCTTTGCTGCTCTGTAACCTGTGCAAAACTGCAGTTGTTTAATGCCAAGATGATGCAGAGCATTTTAACAGATTGCATGGGACCCAGTTCTTTATTCTCTTTCTATAATTTCTGGTTTGATTTTGATTGAGTGGACACTCATTCATGGATACAATATGAAATTTCTTACATGTTGTCGTGAGCAGCTCTCATTGCTTTAGCAGCCATGCCCATATTCTTCAGCACTTCCGTATTGGTGTTGGCATTTTCAAGGGCTTCCCTCTGGAACTCAATTGTTGTTAACGTGCCATCTATCTGTGCAAGCTGCTTCTCATACCTCTTCTTGCGTTTTAGAGCCTGAAGAGCAGCTAGATGAAACAAAACAAAATAGGACGTATATAAGCTGTGTCCAAAACAGCCATTCAAAAGCATACAAAACTTCACTCACAAACTATTGCTCCTACTAGTTTAATTGTCTCTGTTGTGAGTCCCTGCCTAAACAAATGTAATGGTGGCCAAATTTCTGATGCCCACTTCATGTCAACATACAGATTATAAATCAGCACCTACAATACTGGCAGTCTAAATGCTCAGCGTGGATGATGCTACAGAGCACTATGTTTTATAGCAAACACCATGTCTCAAAACACACACACGCCTATTTCAAAAAATAACATTTTTCTATGGCAGCAGGTCCTAGAGAGTCCCCAGGAATGCTAGGGAAACAGGAAGTGAACTGGCAGGAGGCCAGGAGAGCCCATGGAAACAGGAGACATGAATTGAGCTAGGAAGCCAGGCATGGAGAACCCAGTGACATCCATGCCTAGGGAAGGACTAAATCCTGGAACTACAGATGTGTGAGTAGAAGGTTTAGTCAGATGTGTTATTTCAGCCTTGGCCTTTCCTAGATGTAGAGCTGGAACTGAATTGTGGGGGAAAGTCCCTTCCCCACCCCAAAATTATAGGTTTTCTGAAGAAAGACAGGCCCCCTTCTCATCTCCTCTAGAATAACAGCTTCAACTAACTCAAGTGACTGCAACACAGGTGACAGGGCTGAATTCCTTAAAGCTGACTGTACTTTAATAGAGGCCACATACTGTACATGCTGTGCATCCCATCTTCATGGGTAAAATGAAAGCTATCCAATTGTGCTCAGTTGAAAACACACCTTTCAAAACCATCAAGACAAGGCTCCTGGAGGACTGCACACTACACAGTCCTTTGGTCTTATAACCATAACCAAGAGATCTTGAGACTATTTTATTGTTACTGTGTACCACATTACAAAACAGAAAACTAGGTAAAGTTACAACTGAAGCTGCCAAGCACTAATCAAATGTACCATTGATCACATCCACTGAAACAATCTAAACAGTCTGAAAGCCAAACCAAGTCACATCATCCACCTTGATTCCATCTTTGCACAATTCGTGCACATACTGCTAAAACAAATATTTCTGTGACCTGTTTCCCCCCTCAACTTATGTCCCTAGTTTAGGTCCAATCCAAATTGGATTGACAAGAGTAACAGACTTTGCCATGAAAGGGAGCGCCAAACTTTCACAAAAGTGACTGGACTTCCATAAAATAAAAGCATCCAGCATTTGTTGTGCAGTGTCATGCTGGTGGTTCCTGCTTTGTGCCATGTCATACAATTATGTGCAATCCCTTAAACAAGTATTGGGCAATAACTAGACTAAATACAATATCATATGGGAATGATGAAGGTCTGTTGCTCAAAAGGAACTACCAGCTTCTGGATGGGTGATGTCACCAGACAGAGACTGGACAAAGAGTGGCAGGATATTCGGAACTGTTGTATAAACACAAGTACAGTACTACAGGTGAAGTGAAGTACAGGCAGTACTTTTTTTTTTTTACAAGGGCAGAACTTAGACTATAGGGGCTGAACATTGAGAATGTGTCTTACGGTGGCGTGGCGATGAACTTGGTATTGGTGTACTAACCAGAATTCAGTAACCGTTGCTTTCTACAGGTTGGACCTCCCTGGTCTGGCACCCTCGGGACCTGACCAGTCCCAAGCCAGGGAGTTTGCTAGACCAGGGATGTCAATGCCAGCCCCTTTGCTGCTGACCACTGGACTCTTCCCCAACCGCCAACCCCACTCCCAAGCTCCCCTACTGGCTGCGGACCAGATTCCTGATCCCAGCAGGGCCACTGACCCCACTCCCAATCTGCCACCAGACTTCCAGCTGTTGGGGCTCTCTTCCTACTCGACCACGGATGTTGCCAGACTAGAGAGTTTAGAGAGGTTCAACCTGTATCTCCAATCCATTGTTTTCTATTTTCTTCTCTCCTCTTCTTCCCACCTGAAGGCTGTCATAGAATCATCATAGAATCATAGAGCTGGAAGAGACCTCAGAAGGTCATCAAGTCCAGCCCCCTGCTCTAGGCAGGGCCAATCCCAACTAAATCAACCCAGCCAAGGCTTGGTCAAGCCGAGACTTAAACACCTCTAGGGATGGAGACTCCACTACTTCCCTAGGGAACCCATCCCAGTGCTTTACCACCCTCCTAGTGAAATAATATTTCCTAATATCCAACCTGGACCTCTCCCACCTCAACTTGAGACCATTGCTCCTTGTTCTGCCATCTGTCACTACTGAGAACAGCCTCTCTCCATCCTCTTTGGAACCTCCCTTCAGGAAGTTGAAGGCTGCTATCAAATCCCCCCTCCCTCTTCGCTTCTGCAGACTAAACAGACCCAACTCCCTCAGCCTCTCCTCATAAGTCATATGAGGAGTCCCCAGGAACGCTAGGGAAACAGCGTGTATTTCACTTCAATCGCAGATGCTAATCTTAAATCATTTCAAATGTTTTTGTTTTATAATTTTTTTTTAAACTCTGGTTGAGTATGTCAGGCTCCTATTCCTTCATATGAAAAGTTCTGTGCATGACCTCAGGCTTTGACTGACACTTAAATTCTCTCCAACCCTTGGCTCTCCAGTCAGTCTGTGGTGCCCTGATCCAGGACAATCCATGCCCCAGCATTAGCCCTACTTCCCCATGTTATCCCCTGAACATTTTTTCTAAGAGCAGGAATATTCTAATAACCAGTTGTGATCATGACCTTGATTTTACATCTCACTACTCAAGTTTTCCACACTTCTTTCCATTTTGCCTGCTGCAGGATTATGAACATAAAAACGGCCAGACTGGGTCAGACCAAAGATCTATCTAGCTCAGTGTCCTGTCTGCCCACAGTGGCCAATACCAGATGCCCCAGAGGGAGTGAACAGAACAGGGTATCAGCAAGTTATTCCTCCTTGTCATCTATTTCCAGCCGCTGACAAACAGAGCCTAGGGACACCATTCCTCCCCATTCTGGCTAAGTACTGATGGATCTAACCTCCATGAATCTATCTAGCTCTTTTTTGAACCCTGTTAAAGTCTTAGTCTACTCAACATCCTCTGGCAAGGAGTTCCACAGGCCAACTGTGCGCTGCATGAGGAAAAAAATACTTTTGTTTATTTGAAACTTGCTACCTATTAATTTCATTTGGTGACCCCAAGTTCTTATGTTATGCTATATGAAAATGGTGCAAAAGACACATGTATACTCGTGCCACACTTTTCAACACTTGGACAATTCAGGATAATACTCACCCAGTCAATGTCTAAATACAAAATACATTTCTGAAATGGAAAAAAGACTATATAAATTAAATCTTATTCTACCTGGCATTAAAAAAAATGTACTAAAAGAGCCAACAAGACACTGGAATGTCTTTAAGTCAGAGGATTACACCTTCCTATAGTTTACAGAGGTTAATTAATAGCAACTACATTTCCACAACTATGCTTTACTCCAATTTAGAACTGTTACCATTTACAACTGGAATCGTATTAAATAGAAAAGACTGAAAGATTGACAGGCTAATTTGGGTCATTTCACATTCCTTTTGTCCTGTGAGCTCTTTTAATTCATTTATTCCCCACGACAGTACGTATTTCACATTCAGGATTTTTCTTTTTTGCATAATCTGCTCTGCCTTTTCATGGCTTTGTTTTCACAAATAAAATCAAGTCACAGAAGTCAAACTATGAATACAAGTGAAGAGAACATTCTGTCCTACACAAGAATATCCCCCATCAGATCTTTCACGTTAGAACATTACAACTTCCAAGCAGACATTTATTTATTTATTTGGGTACCGAACCTAAACTCAGATGGAATTAAAATATCCTTTTTAACTCTAATCTGAAACTAAATTTTTACTTTTGACCTTTAACATACATAACAATCATGAAGATACAAGTGAGCCACTAACTTGTGTAACTGAAAAATGTGCTCTCCTAGGACGTTCATGGGCTGCTTTAATAGACCAGACTCAGTGGCAGCCATAACAAATTCAAGTTTAATTCCCAGACACAACAGAGTTCTGCAATCAAATCCACTAGCATATGATGCAGATCCATTCAGAACAGGGATGTTACAGTTTAACCCATTAACTGGTTACCAGATAAGCTGATGCTTATGGGTTAAACTCTGCCTGGATCCTGGCTCCAGGATCAGGGTTGGCAGCCCTGCTCTTGGGGAAGCTTCACTGTGGGCTCTGCAGCATAAAGCTTATTTTTAAAAATCTTAGCGGTTACACGTTTACCTTTTTAACTGACTTTTTACATCCCTGATTCAGAAGCTTGTATACTGTGAATAGGAAAACCTGACTTAGCCAAACAATTGGCCTCATTTGCTGCTTATCGCTTCTAAGTCATGTCACAGTAACTGCACACATATAGTTACAGGATATTAATACCAAGAAAGGAGACTATTTGTTAAATGAGTAAAAATTGGGTATAATTAGAAAGAAGTCTGCAGATGAGAAAAAGTTTTCTAACCTTAAGGTCTATAGACGTGTTACAAAGTTTTCCAAGGGAACTAATAGAAGGCGGCCTTTCTCTTGGGTGTTGTAAAACTAGATTTGCTAAAATACTAAAATGTTAACTGGTCTTTTCTGCTTCAAACTTCTAATTCTATGATTCACTCCCCACCAGTGACCATCCTCTACCTAACCAAAAGTGTTCCTCTTGTCCATTTTTAATACGGACTTCTAATCTGCAGCCCCCTTATGGTTCTATGAACTACCACTGACCATAAACAACTCAAATTCTCCTACACTTGTCATGCCACAGAGTGAGAATCCATGGCATTTCAAACTCTGATCCGCCACGTATTCCCAAGCCAACACTCCGCTGTAAGCAAGAACGTCAAAATTAGCTCATTCAATCTCTATTTCTAGAGCCACAAAGGGAATTTAGTTGCCTACTGGATTAAGCAGCAGTTGAACAGGGGTTTTGCAGATCTAAGTTTTGGACTCAGGAACCAAAAATCTCATAATTCCTTGTCTTTCATTTTTAAGATGGTTCAGAAACTGCATCATTGGCAACTGTATGACTTGTAACTCTCTGAAAGAATAGAGAAACCACACCATGAGTTTACACATTTGTAGCCGCAAGTATGTTGGGGCAATAGTGGTGACAAAGTCAATATATTTCGCCAGGGTTATCAAATGAGGGCATAGCAGATTAGCTCTCTATTCCCAATATAACAAAATGTCTGGTATATGGATATGATGCTAGTAGTTAGAATTGTAAATGCTAACCAATGTATCAGATATGAAAGCAAGGATATGGGGCCAGTTAAGGTTGTTTACAGATCTTCGCTTATTAATTTCCTTGCTCTCAATTTTTCATTTTAAGAAAACTGCTTTAGATTATTGTATTAAAATGTCAAAGAAAAAAAATGCTGGTCCCACAGCTACTTGTACCCCAAGGCTCAAACCTACAAGCGCACCTGCAACACTCCACTACACCAATTCATCTGCAGGACTGGAACCCAATATGGCGACTAGACTAGACCTGAGATGACAACTGTGTTAAAGGTTACCACCAAAGGATGAAAATTTAAAAGATTTTGGTGATATATGAAAGGGGAGGGTGGCGGGAGAGGAGTTTTGTTTTTTAATTCCCAAGTTTTTTCTTGAAACTTCAAGTCTTCTTTAAGGTTTATTATATCAGATAAAAGGAAGTGGTATTTGCTTGGCCTTCAACACTGGTTAAAAAAATCATCAAAATAAAGTTATAGGAGGCCACACACCATCCATTCAGTTAGAACTACTTCTGAAAGGCTTTCAGTATACTCAGCCTCAACTGAGTTAACAGTTTTGGGGCAGTAACAAATGGGTGTACTTGTGTTTGTGGTGGGGGAGAAAGCCGAAGTGAAATCTTTCAGATTTCCTTTACACATGACCCAAAGCAAGGCATGGTACAAAGCCAGTGTTTCCTTTTTACAGACTCTCTTTTACTTCAAGTGTGCTGAATCTATTCTAAGCTATTCCCACACAAAGTACCAAAAGTCCTTCAGGCAGAATAGCCCTAGTTCATACACCGCAGAGAGCTCCGACTTCAGTGAAAAACATTCATGTTAGGAATGCAACTCTCTCAGATCTGAATGCCCTGTTTCACATGAGCACACCACAAAACTTCAAATCAAAAGAATAAACTGTCTTATATAAGATAGTTCATAAATTATAGCACGCCAGCACTGAAAACCCTAATTTCTCTCATTTTCATGTCTACCAGTGTCTTGGATAGCTAGTCAGAAATATTTTGAAAAAATATCCTCTGGCAAATACCACACAAAAAAACTGCAGGGAATGGGAGAAAAAAAAATACTGTTTACAGGGGGAAAATTTCAGTTTAAAATGGGAAATCAGTCTTTACTACAACAATTGTTGTTGCAGCAAGCTTTTCATCTATTACATTCAGTGCTTTAGAATCACCACAATGACGACTCCAAGGTTTCAAGATGTTTTGGTTCAAGTTTACAGCTATTCTATGTGAACTCAACTACAATATTTAATTCGGAAAACTGATGAGAAGTTCTGCCATCTTTTTCTAGAGCCTATAGAACAGTCCTTGCTATCTGCATATTTTAAGATGTGAGGTGCTATTATTGTGCATAACTGTATTAAAAAATTCAGTGAAACCAAAACTTCCCCCACAAATCCACTACCATAACTTCATATAAATATTTAAATAACAGACTCTTATGAATTTCTCCTCTAGCATCTCATTATTTCACACACCCAAAATAAAGCAGCCTGTTTATCCAAATATAAAAACAGCCATCTTTGTTCTTTATGAAGGCTGATATTACATTAGGCAGTTATGAGGGAGGCAGCCTTTGGGATATGCATATTTAATTATGCCTTTGCTATTTCCAAGATAGTAATTACAGAGGCAGACAATATAACCTAATACCCAATTTTATTTGCCATGGAATTGCTTAAGCAAAAACAACTGTAACCACATTACATTTAAACAGTTATTCTCTACACTAACCTGACAAATTTCTACATAGCAAAAAATAATTGAAGCTAGAATAGTCACCAGTTCAGTTACCCGGAGAGAACACAGATTTACGTATTCTCGTCAAAGCACCAATTTCTTCCATCAGTCTCGATCTTCTAGGGGGAGAGGCTGTATAGGTGGGGCTGCCAGGTGTCTGATTTTTCAACTGGAACACCAAGTCAAATTGAGATGCTGGTGGCTCCAGTCAGCCCTGCTGACCAGGCTATTAAAGTCCAGTTGGTTGCCCACAAAAGAGGGCCCTGCCCAGGTCCTGGGAAGCTGCCAGCATCACTCCTAGGCAGGGGTGGCACAGAAACACTGTGTTGCCCTCATCCTGAGCACCCTCTCCGCTGCTCCCATGGGCGAGGAACTGTGGCCGATGTGAGCTGAGGGGGCAGGGCATGGAGCCACCTGGCTGTGCCTTCACCTAGGAACCAAAGGGAGATATTGCTGCTTCCAGGAGCTGCCTGAGGTCAGCACTGTCTGGAGCCTGCACTCTAAACACTCTCCAGCACCCCAACCCTCTGACCCAACCATGAGCATCCTCCTGCACTCTGTGCCCCTTGGCACCAGCATGGGCCCCTTCCTATACCGCCAACCCTTCATCCCCAACCCCAAGCCAGTACTCGCATCTAAGTGGGATCCCTCATTTCATCCTGTACTCCAACTTGGAGCTGCCTCCAACACTCTAAACTCATTTCTGGCATCAGTCCAGAGCCTGCCCCCCACCCTCTCCAGCCAGAGCCCTCACCCTCTCTTGCACCCTTACCCCAGCCCGGGGAAAATAAGTGAGTGAGCGAGAGCAAAGGATGGAGAAAGGGAGAATGGAGTGAGCAGGGCAGGGCCTCAGAAGGAGAGGGGCAGAGCAAGGAAGTTGTTTTCGGCAAATTGAAAGTGGGCAACGCTATGTATATGATAAGCTCTTTGGGACAGGGACCCGATGTGTTTTCTGGGAAGTGCTTGGTACACGTGGGTTCTATAATATAGGTAATATTGACAGTTGCTTGCCAGATTTCAGTATGCAGAATAAAGACATTTTTATAGAGCGTCGTGGTATATACTTGTGAGCACACAACTGCGTTAATACAGCAGCTAGCACCTGCAGACATTAATGCAAGATTAAACCGGTTTGTAAATCTAGCTGGTTTGGGAACCACATGCTGGAGCAGAGGGTCTGTCTATTAAGGACTACCCAGAGTGGTTTTGTTTCTGTGCAAAGAAAATTGATATTTGCATTTAACACAATGCTTCTGTCCTTCTGCATACAGGTTCTGTGCACTGATGGACCCTGGGAACAGGCTTAGATAGATGCTCTAACACAAATGTGCTCAATCCCATAGCTAGCTCTGGCAGATTTCCATATCCACCTGCAGAAAGAGACCTGGGCTGCTCTGTGCTGATACAAGGAGAGATGGCCACCAAGAGGTTTAGAACTCTGCTGTTTACACAAAAACAACAAAAACTGACTGAGGTCAAAGACTCATTCACAAGACCAGGAGAGTCTCTCCTCACTGAGAGAATTAAACCAAAGAACAGCAAAAATAATCTAATGCTACATCACACAAGAATCACCATAAAGGACCACAGCAATAGTCCATCTATAACAGCACAGGTTGGACCTCTCTGATCCAGCAGCCGTGGGACCCAGCAGGTTTCAAACAAGGGATTTTCCCAGACCAAGGGAGGTCAACTCCAGTCCCTCAGATTATGGACTCTAAGCTCTCCTGAGGTCCATCAGCAGACCCCACCGGGCTCCCCACCTGGCTTCGCTGCTGCACCGGGACCCTGCAGGTACCCAGACAATGGATGTTGCTGGACCAGAGGGGCTCAACCTGTATGTCATTTCTTAAGGCAAAAGAACATAACCAGACCGGGTCAGACTAAAGGTCCATCCAGCCCAGTATCATGTCTGCCGACAGTGGCAAATACCAGATGCCCCAGGGGGAAGGAATACAACAGGTAATCATCACGTGATCCCTCTCCTGTCATCCATTTACGGACAAACAGAGGCTAGGGACACCATTCCTACCCACCCTGGCTAAAAGCCATTGATGGACCTAACATCCATAAACGTATCTAGCTCTTTTTTGAGCCTTGTTAAAGTCTGAGTCTTCACCACATCCTCTAGCAAGGAGTTCCGCAGTTTGATTGTGTGCTGAGTGAAGAAAAACTTTCTTTTGCTTGTTTTAAACCTGATGCCTATTAATTTCATTTGCTAACCCGTAGATCTTATATTGTGGGAATAAGTAAATAATTTTTCCTTATTCACTTTTTCCACGCCATTCATTATCTCTATCCTATCCCCCCTTAGTTTCCTCTTTTCTAATCTGAAAAGTCCAAGTCTTTTTAATCTCTCTTCATATGGGACCTGTTCCAAACCCCTCATCATTTTTGCTGTCCTTTTCCGGACCTTTTCCAATGCCGATATATCTTTTTTTGAGATGAGGCAACCACATCTGTATGCAATATTCAAGATGTGGGCGTACCATGGTTTTATACAGAGGCAATATATTCTCTGTCTTATTCTCTATCCCTTTTTTATAATTCCTAACATTCTCTTTGCTTTTTGGCCTGCCACTGCACACTGAGTGGATGTTTTCAGAGAACTATCCACAAGGACTCCAAGATCTCTCTCTTGAGTGGTTGTAGCTAAATTAGTCCCCATCATATTGTCTGCATAGTTGGGATTATTTTTTCCAATGTGCATTACTTTACATTTATCAACATTAAATTTAATTTGCCATTTTGTTGCCCAATCACTCAGTTTGGGGAGATTTTTTTTTGAAGCTCTTCACAGTCGACTTTGGTCTTAACTATCTTGAGCAGTTTGGTATCATCCGCAAATTTTGCCACCTCACGGTTTACCCCTTTCTCTAGATCATTTATAAATAAATTGAATAGGACTGGTCTCAGGACAGACCCTTGGGGGATTCCACTAGTTATCGCCCTCCACTCGGAAAAATTTACCATTCATTCCTACCCTTTATTTCTTGTCTTAACTAGTTATCAATCCATGGAAGGACTTTCCCTCTTATGCCTTTGGTGAGGGACCTTGTCAAAGGCTTTCTGGAAATCTAAGTATACTATATCCACTAGACCCCGCCCCCCTTGCCCACATGCTTGTTCAACCCCTCAACAAACTCTAAATTAATAAGGCATGATTTCCTCTTACAGAAACCATGTTGACTTTCCCTCAACAAATTATGTTCAATTTTTTATTCTTTACTATAGTTTCAACTAACTTGCCCAGTACTGACATTAGACTTACTGGTCTGTAATAGCCAGAATCACCTCTAGAGCTCTTTTTAACTATTGGCGTCATGTTAACCATCTTTCGGTCATTAGGTACAGAAGCTGATTTAAAGGTTACAAACCAGTTAGTAGTTCTGCAATTTCACATTTGAGTTTTCAGAACAGTGCAGTTCAATAACAAACAGTTACTTCAGTCAGTACCAGATTCTAGAGAAAAGTTTTATAGTCTCTAAAATTAATTATGCACCAACATGCTTACAAGATATTCTTAACCTTTGGCAGTTTGTGATTTGGCTTTGGACCTAACCCAGGAGGATTTTGGTCCACTGTAAAGAATTCTACCTGCCATTTTATAGGATAGCAACTAAATGTTCTTGTCATTCATAGTAAAATTGAAAAGAATTGGGTAAGTTCTTTAGTTCAGTATCAGAGGGGTAGCTGTGTTAGTCTGAATCTGCAAAAGCGGCGAGGAGTCCTGTGGCACCTTAATAACTAACTCAGGAACCAATCCATGCAACAGACCTCGGTGCCAACTCTGCCCACATA
>JANRFK010002932.1:2645854-2661476 GCA_030068395.1 Apalone spinifera | reverse complement strand
ATTATCAGGTGATGTGTTGAAATGGACTTCAACTGATTAGCCAATGACTTGTGGTTTATTCCACTATAATATAAGGATTGAAAGATCAATAGTTGATTACAGTAATTAAAAAAAAAAACATGAAAATATTGTGTGTATGCATATCATCATTTTCTCTTACAGCTATGGAGCAAAGATCCGGGCTCCCCATGCTCTGGTGATGACTTTTCTCTTCAAGAGTGGAAGGTACACCCATTACTCTTCCTTTCTGGCCTTCTCTGTAAGGAAGAATGCATACTGCAGCCAGCTATTTTTTAAAAGTGAACCTTTTGCAAACACCAGGCATGTTCAGGTCAAATGACATGAACATTTAGTTATGTTGTCATAACTAAATGGGAAAATCCCACAACAATGTAACTTTTTAAAAATACAAAGGACAAGCAGAATGCAGCCTGTTCGAGGTTCAGGAAGCTGATTCAGCTAGGCCTTGGTTATGCAAGGAGAACTACCATTTTCCCCTGCAGGGCTTATCTTGTTTCAAGCAGTGTTAAACTCCACCTGTGCAAATTGTATAGACGAGGAAAGCCAATGGATGGTTGTACTGGTGCAGCTGCTCCAATGGTTGACTGTCCATTTCTGGAATGATGGCAAATCATCAGAGTAAAAGGAGACCGAGACTGGATTCTGATCAGTGACCTAGCAGTGAAATGAGCCATCCTCACATATTTGTTTTTGTTTAGCTCACTGGTCCTGCTGGATGTTCCTGTACGAGAGAGCCCAGGGCCAGAAGCCTAGTCACAGAAGGTCCGGCAGCAGCTTGTGTGGGGTAGTGGACTGGGGAGTTGGTAGCAAGGGACCTCCCCTGGCCCAGCAAAACCGGTCCCAAGGGTGACAGACCTATATTTGTATTATAGTAGTGCCTACGACCCAACAAACAATAGGCCTCATTGTGCCTAGTGCTATACATAGATTTGTAGATTGTTCCTGACCCAAAAAACTTAGTCAGGGTAGACCAGGCATGCGTCAGGAGGGAGAAGGGGATGCAACATAGCAGCAGAATGAGCAGTGTGATGATGACAGTGTTATTGCTTTACTAATGCTTGTTTGTTCCTTTGCTCAGTTTAAGAGAGAAACTGAAAGCGATTGCTCAGGCCACATATACTCATTCCCGAAACCTGGCGTATTTTGTGTTCACTTACAAGGGGCTGATGGCACTGCAGTCTCGACTACAGGGAAAGAACTTTCAGTTGCACTCCTTCCTGGCAGCCTGTGTTGGGGGCTGGTTAGTGTTTGGTGAAAACAATCATATCAACAGCCAGGTAAACAAACATGTTTGTGGAGTTTTATCTTTCTGACCTTGCCATAAAAAGACAACCAACAACTACATGTTGTGTAGCTGCTGGTTTGACTAGGATTTAAACAAACTAAAAAAGACTGATACTGTAAGCTGTGCTGTAATGTGATGTGCCCACTTTTCATAGTTAGCTCATTTACTGTCAAAGCCTAAAGGAGAACTGTTTGCACACAGCACTGGGAGCCAGATGACCTACCTTGTATTCCCAGTTCTGCCACTGACTCACTGGTTAGCCATGGGAAAGTCACACAGGCCTTTTCCACACACAAACTTGCACTGGAGTCACTGAAGTTGTGGTGTGAAACTACACAACTGCTGCAAAACTCTTTGGAATCACTTAGTTTGATTTAAACCTGCTACAGCTGCCAACGCAACTGATTTTCCAAGTGGTAGCATGTTGCACCAGATGAAATCTAGTGCTCAGCAGAACTAGAGTGCCAATGAGCAAACCAGGAAAATAATCATGTTGGGAGGATACAAACGTACTTCAATGTTGAAGGCAATTAGGTAGTGAACTATGGTCCAATATTAATCTTTTCTGTGTCTTTAACTTCTACACTGCTTGATTAGGTCAGGTTTGCTAGCCATGTTACTGGACTATAATTCTTTGGGTTTTCTCTTTATGTAGATAAACATGTACCTGCTGTCTCGTATTCTGTTTGGCTTGTCACGACTGGCAGTGGAGAAGGGTTATATCCCAGAACCCAAGCAGGACCCTTTCCCAATCTTTGCTGCTGTGACTTGGGGGATTGTTCTGTGGCTCTTTGAATATCATCGGCACACTCTCCAACCCTCTCTGCAATCTTCCATGACTTACCTGTACGATGACAGTAATGTATGGCATGACATTTCTGACTTCCTCATTTATAATAAAAGCAGTGCTCAAAAGTAATTTGCTAATCCCCAGCAATATTTGAATAATGGCACACATTCCCGCAACAAGGGATGGGGGGGAAGGATTCTCTACGGTCCTTGATTTACTCGTTTTTATTATTAGCATCTGTCAGACAAGATTCCCCTCTTGTGTTTGGCCAAAATGTAGTGAGTAACCTAATGATCTTTTCTTGGCTCTCTATTGGCCATACACACACTCCATAGAAACCTGTCCCAGTGCCACAACGAGAATACAAGGTTCTCAGATTAATTTGGATTAAAAAAAGGTTTTCTGCAAGAGACCTTATTTTCCCTACACTGTGAGGGTGCATCTACACAGCACAATTATTTTGAAATAAATGATGTTATTTCAGAATAACAATGCAAAAGTCTACACAGCAATTCTGTTGTTTCAAAATAATTTTTAAATGACGGATGGCTTCTTTTGAAATCGTTATTCCATGAGGAATAACGTTTATTCTGAAATGGCTATTTTGGAATAGCAGTAGTGTGTACGCTCCCCAGGGCTATTCAAAGCAATTACTCCCCAGTGCCTCCTGGGCTCTCAATTGAGGTAGCACGTCCTGCCTTGGACTAATTTTGAGGCTTCCCTGTAGTGTAGACGTGCTATTTCAAAATAAGCTATTTCAGAGTATTTCTTCCGGAATAGCTTATTGCAAAATACGTGCATAGTATAGGCATACCTTAAGAGTTATTTATTTTTTAAGAAACTAAATGCACTGATTTTAAACATTGACAGCTCAAAAATCAACTGTGAATATAGTTTATATGATGTCGAAGCAAAATTTGGTGAAGGTAACTAACAGAATGCTCATGACCTCTCAAGATCGCTGTTAGCTTTAGAAAGAATGAGGTTATTTCTAACCATACCCCTCTATGTCTTGAGTGTTTGTGATCTGATAAATGTATTTATATTCTGCTGTGAAATCAAAGTCACGTCAGAAGAAGGTCTTGATCTCCATGAAGTACTGGAAATCTAGACTAAAATTACTGCATTTTTTTCAGTGAGTTTTCAGTGCAGTTTCCCCCATGAAGATAACAATATATTTGAATTTACAAGCATTGGGCTTCTTTGGGATAAGCATGGTACCTGGTGTTTTGAATGACCATTTATGCTCAGTCTGTCATTCCAATGCAGGATATTTCACTGAGTATTCTCCCTATTTAGTTACTAGCCAGTTAAAATGTCTAAACTTTTTTTAAAAGGATATTAGTTTATTTTTAATGTTAAACACATACATGTTTATACAAAATATGATGAAGCTTGTGACCTGCACTCATATACCATGATGATGGGAGCTTTATAAATAAAAAAATGATTAACAATTCTAATGAGGTTTCTTATTCAGGGAAAAGATGTAGCATGTTCTTTATGCATTTTCTCAGCCCCAGCCTTTGTCTGTACTGCAAATAAAAACAATCTAGCTACACCCATATTTAAACACAATTGTAGCAAGCACAGTTTTGCTCCTGGTACAGTTGAAACGTTGGATTAAATTATAGTTGGTTCTTCCTTTTTTAATGGTATAGTGTAACAACATTTAACAGATTATTAGAGTAGCCATTTTATCACACAGCAATGTATGTTACTGGGGCTGTAGCAAAGTTTTCATTAGGTAGATAAGAAAGACACCTTCGGTTTAATCAGAGTAAATAGGACTATAAATCTAGATGTGCTGATCAGAGTCATAACCTATTGATAGGTTTAAGCATCTATAAAGCTTTTGTAAGCTGTTACTCTTAAAATGTGACCCCATAGTTGTATTGGTTATGTCCAAAGAATTACTGCTGCAGAAAAAAATTCCAACTGGTTTGTGTGGGCACTTTAGAGATGCTTCATTAAGCTGCCTGTGTTTACCATTTCCTCTCTATCTCTGGAAGGTGAGAACATCATTTCTGTAATACACAAGGCACTATTGCTAATGATCCATGTGCTGTAAATGATCGCTCTTTCTTCCTGTCAGGACTTGGTGCACTCACTTTTCTTCCTGAGTTGCTCTTGTACCTTCAAGTACCTTGTCTGAGTCCAACTGTCAGTGCATCCTCTCTGCTTCTCCATCCAGGCCGTGTTTCCTCATTTCCCTGATACATTTGTTCATCATGACTGCAAAGAATCATTTGCCTACAAGTGCCCCCAAATTCCATCCGTCACATCTTTAGGGTACCTGTGAAATGGGACATATGCTAGATATCTTCAGACTGAGTTAGTTGGTAGTGAGACTTGATCATTCAAGCTGTATGCCTGGTCTGTCTTCCTTGTCCCTTTAATCCCTTTTATTATCTTCTTTGCTGTTTTATTTTTCTCTCTGTCCACATGACATCAACTGATCCACTTCTCTAGTTTAATTATGCAGTGACTTACAATGTAACCTAGCTGCTCTTCAGGACTTTAGCCCAATTTGACTGATGCCACTTGCTTAGAGACCGACTTTTTGTTATGAACCTTGGACTATGACTCCCATACAGTGGAGACAGCTGACCAAATCTACTGTAATAAGATTTTACAAGTGAGGGATTAAAAAGAGTTTGAGCCCATCCTGTGGAAATCCATGGTGTTACCTTTCCCTCCTGAGCCCTGTAAGGAAGATTCATCAATGTAAATTAAAGCTGGTATTGATCTTGGCCAAAAGGTTAATATGTCACACTAGACCTAATTGAATTGTTCAAACTATTATAACAAATGCTGAAAACTTGAGTTGGACCACTGATCATCAGTGTTTCATATGATTTATGCATTTATAGTTTGCAAAAAGACTAATTTTGATTCATTTTTATATAAAATATATCATTTGAAGTTTAAGGGTTTATTTTCATTTCTCATATTACAGGTACATTTTTTTGCTTCTTTAGAATCACTATTGTAATCTACATAGGTGACGTCTTTGCATTGCTCATGTTTTGTCAGGAGAATGCTGCACTTGAAGTGTAATTTTAAAAGTACCTTTTGATAATGTTCAACTTAGTGTAGAAAAAAAGATTGCAGAGTTTGCTAATTTCTTGTGGGATAGTGTCTTTGACAAGATTTCAGAAAACCATTTTCAAATCTATTACCTGACAGCTATGATATAATTGACAAAAATCTTCTGAAAAAAGTCAGGTTTATAAACTAATATTAGTTGCCTCATTCAATTACATTCACTTGTATAACAAGATACGAAGACAGCCAACTGCATGAGCTATGTGTTGATAGAAGTTGTAACTTCTTGATTGTGTAAGACAGTAGAATCTTACACTTGGTATTCTTTAAAATTTTTAAACTAAACTAAAACCAAAACTTCCTGATTTAAATAAAAACCCTATCCGTAATCTGATTATCTGTAGGAGAGAATGTAGGCAGAAGCCCAGCAGCAGAGTAGGGGCTATCCTGTTTACTGCACCCAATATAGCATGTATGATTACCTGCCCTATGGACAGGTGGCATATGTGTGCAGTCAATGCAAGGAGCTCCTGGCCCTCAGAGATCATGTACGGGCTTTGGAAGCCAGGGTGGCTGAATTGGAGGAGCTAAGGGAGGCCGAGAGGTATGTAGATGAGGCTTTCCAAGACACTGTAAAACTGTCCCACCTCAAGTCAGACAGCCCCTGTGCTGTTAAGGAGGGTGAAAGGCTCAGGGAAGGGCAACAGTCAACTGGAGCAGAGGAAAATGATCCCATAGTTGGGATCCTCCTTCCAGATGATGATGTGGTATCCTCTCGCACTGAGGATTCCTCTCCGGGGGAGGGAACTCCAGTTATTAGGAAAAGGCAGGTGTTCGTGATGGGAGATTTGATCATTAGAAACATAGATAGCTGGGTTTGTGATTACTGGGAGAACCGTATGGTGACTTGCCTGCCTGGTACGAAGGTTGTGGATCTCTCTAAGCATCTAGATAGCCTTATGTGTAGTGCTGGTGAGGAGCTGGTGGTTGTGGTACATGTAGGTACCAATGACAGAGGGAAGGGTAGGAGAGAGATTCTGGATGCCAAATTTAGGCTGCTAGGAAAGAGATTGAAATCCAGGGCCTCTGTGGTAGTGTTGTCTGAAATGCTTTCAGTTCTATGTGCAGGGCCAGGTAGGCCAGGAGAACTTCAGAGACTCAGTGCATGGATGAGAGACAGTATAGAAATTTATTAGGAACTGGGGAAACTTTTGGGATAGGGGGAGCCGATACAGAATGGATGGGCTCCACCTAAACCATAGTGGAACCAGACCCTGGCACTTAACATTAAAAAGGTCATAGAGCAGTTTTTAAACTAAGGACTGAGGGAAAGCCAACAGGTATGGAGGAGCACATAGATCAGACAGAGTCATCTCTTAGGGGAGGGTCTATTAATAGAGATTTTCTATGTTCAAGTAAGGAGGAGAGGATGGAATATGATAAAGTATGAGTAAGATCAGATGGGAAACAATCAAATGAAAAAGTCTAACACTTCAGGAAATGGCAGACAGATAAATAGTGACAAATTTTTAAAGTGCTTATACACAAACACTAGAAGTCTAAGTAATAAGATGGGTGAACTAGAGTGCCTCATATTAAAGGAGGATATTTATACAATAGGCATCACAGAAACTTGGTGGAAGGAGGACAATCAATGGGACACAGTCATACCAGGGTACAAAATATATCAGGACAGAATAGGTTGTGCTGATGGGGGAGTGGCACTATATGTGGAAAAAATGTAGAATCAAATGACACAAAAATCTTAAATGAGCCAAAATGTTCCATAGAATCTCTATGGGCAGTAATTCCATACTCTAATAATAAAAATATCACAGTAGGGATATATTATTGACTACCTGACCAGGATCGTGATAGTGAGTATGAAATGCTAAGGGTGATTAGAGAGGCTATCAAAATAAAAAACTCAATAATAGTAGGGGATTTCAACTATCCTCATATTGATAGGGTACATGTCACCTCAGGATGGGATGCAGAGATAAAATTTCTTAATGCCTTAAATGAGCAGCTGGTTCTGGAACCCACAAGGGGAGAGACAATTCTTGCTTTAGTCCTAAGTGGAGCGCAGGATCTGGTCCAAGAGTAAATATAACCGGACTGCTTGGAAATAGTGACCATAATGTAATAAAATTTAACATTCCTGTGGTGGGAAAAACACCTCAGCAGCCCAACAATGTGGCATTTAATTTCAGAAAGGGGAACTACACAAAAATGAGGAGGTAAGTTAAACAGAAATTAAAAGATACAATGACAAGAGTAAAATCCCTGCAAGCTGCATGGAAACTTTTTTGAGACACCACAATAGAGGCCCAACTTAAATATATACCCCAAATTGAAAAGCACAGTAAGAGAAACAAAAAAGTACCACCATGGCTTGGCTTAACCAAGTAAAAGGAGCAGTGAGAGATCAAAAGATTTCCACTAAGCCTTTGACAAAATCCCTCACAAAAGGCTCTTAAGTTAGTTATGGCATAAGAGGGAAGGTCCTCTCATGGATTGATAACTCGTTAAAAGACAGGAAACAAAGGGTAGGAATAAATGATAAGTTTTCAGAATGGAGAGGTAACTAATGGTGTTCCCCAAGGGTCTGTCCTGGAACCAATCCTGTTTATAAATGATCTGGAGCAAGGGGTAAACAGTGAGTTGGCAAAATTTGCAGATGATACTAACCTGCTCCAGGTAGTTAAGAACAAAACAGACTGTGAAGAGTTTCAAAAAGATGTCACAAAACTAAGTGATTGGGCAACTAAATGGCAAATGAAATGTAATGTTGATAAATGTAAAGTAATGCGCACTGGAAAAAATAATCCCAACTATACATACAATATGATTGGGACTAATTTAGCTATAACTACTTGAGAGATCTTAGAGTCATTGTGGATAGTTCTCTGAAAACATCCACTCAATGTGCAGCGGCAGTCAAAAAAGCAAATAATGTTAGGAATAATTAAAAAAGGGATAGAAAATAAAACAGAACATATTAAAGCGTGGTATGGACACTGTCGGCGGACAGGATACTGGACTAGATGGACCTTTGATCTGATCCAGTATGGCTGTTTTTATGTTCTCAGTGAAAAGCCATGGTTATTTCCCCTAAAAAATATGAACTAAATTTCTGTTGGTGATAATTGTAACCGGTCTTAAAGCTCTGTAGTTAGCTACAAAATACCTTTCAGGGAATTGCTTCTTTCTGTTGTTCACCTGGTTGTTTTTGTGCTTTGGCATATCTTTTTCATAACTAGAACTAAACTCTTGTCAGGTAGAATTCTAGCATCATTCCTTCTCCTCATGAATCACTGACCTCACTTTGATAGTGAAGCATATCTGGGTCAGATGCTGGTTCACAGAGCCAGCTGCTGCCATCAGAATCCAAGCTAGAATCTTACCACAAGTAACAAGTCCTACAGATCAGTGGCCATTAGCTGTGGTTTTTTTAAAGACGGTTGTTTTCCTGCTGTGTGTCGATAGAACATTAGTCTGCAAGTTACTCCCTTTCCCAGGGAAATAATTGGAACAATTCTTCATTGGTACCAGCACACATCACTCTTATGCCCATCTATCTGGCTGTAGTGAAGCCCTTATGCCACTGATGAGGCAGAACAATACCAGTGTGTAATAGGGAAGTGAACTAGAAATAATGTGTCTGTCTGTTGGCAGACTTGTGAATGTAATGTATGTATTCCACTCTCTCCCCCAATGTATTGTCTGGACAATTCAGTCTTCTCTTTGTATTCTTTTCATTAGCATTAAAACCAAATAGCAAAAAAAGAGATGGCTGTTCTGCAGATGGCTTCACAACTATCTCGTCCACCCAAGAGGGGCACGCCATTTTTCCAGCACTAATCTCTAAATCAAAACAGACACGAAAACAATTCATGTTTATCTCAGCCCAAAGTTGGATTGTTGCTTCTAACCAGTGGCAGAATTCTGTGAAGGGCTAAGTATCCCCTCATGTCACTCGCTGCAATGTCAGGGAAGGCTCAGCATTGTGGGATGAAGTCTTGGTTTGCCAGGCCTCTCTCGCAAACACACTGACCTACTACTGCACAGCTTTATCTCTGAGGTTTCAGCGTGCAGAACGGAGAAGCAGAAACCAGAGGATTTTTTCAGTGTGTACTTCACAGGCAAGTCTTTCTGTGAAGAATGCTTCCATCAGCCTAACCACTTGTTGTACAGAGAGCTAATGGTTCTATAGTGATGGAAAAACCACTTCATTGTAAGCTGTGTGTACACTGCAAGGTTATGCCAGAATAATTATAGCACTGGAGTTATGCCAATATGCCCCATAGTGTAGGTGTGGCCTTAGTATTGCAGAGAGATGTCTTCAGGGGTTATATAAATATGTGAGTACGGGAGAAATCTAAATGGGTTCAGGATATCTGAGTAACGATATGGCGCTGACAACTTATCTGGTCCTTGGATTGTACAGTATGTAGGGCAGCAGGGCAAATCTATACTTGTCAGTTGCCACTTTAAATCTTTCCACTTTAGATTCAGGAGAGAATCTGAGAGGTGCTTACAAACATTGCAGTTGTTGTAACAGGCTGTGTGCATAGCATGTTGATAAACTCCCACCAGTTAATGTCTGTCCAAATACTAAATGTATATGTACTGGGCCAGATCTTCTGGAATGGCCAAAGAACACAGGGCGGTGTGCAAGGAGGCCTGATGATAGCGCAGCATGACTTTCTACCTCCCTGTTAGAACAGATCCTCAGACTTCAGCCATATTGCAACGTCCATAAGAGGCCAAAATGCAAGCCCAGAATCAGCAGTCATGTGTTCCCTTTTCTGCAGCCATGCCCTCTATCAACTCTGCCCTGCCCAAGAATCGCCTGACATTCAAGTGATCCTTTCAGGCCAAGTAAGCTACCTTGGTGGGACGCTTACATGGGTAGCACGCGAAAGCCAAGCAGCCCCCTCAGTCCTGAGGGTTTGGCTCATTGTCTCTGGAGTTAAGATCGCTTACTGTCAGCTCCCTTTGTGGAAATTCCTTCCCAGGAGAACAAAATGCCTGTACTCCAGATGCATTTGTACTGACTCTGTACAAATGTGATCCTTAATATCAATCATTCAACTGTTTGCTATTTGCCCTTTGAAAAGCTCTTCCTGGATCAAGCTGGCCTTGATCTCAGTGGAGTCTATGCTATTTCTAATATTGATTTTGAAGTACAGCCAGCAAAAGAGCAGCACTTTCTGTGAATTTTCAATACAGGTGGTTATGTGGGTTTTATAATTAAAATAAGTGTTCTGTGGCTTCAGAGATTTTTGTTGTCAATTTTCTACATTTGTATGGATGACTTATAACATGGGCACATGGGGGGGGGGCTCTAAGTTCAACAGACACTATAAGAAAATTGTTTCTATGCTTTTCAGTCTAGCTGTGTCTATTTTAATTTACAGTTATTGTATGGGAGACTGACATACTGAAACCCTGGCTGATTTTCTAGTCATATAGAATGCATTAAGCACATAATTGCATGTGATGTATTTTAGTTATACTGCTTAGAGGGCCTATGAGAAAATCTTGCTTGCTTGTAAAACAAGGCCATTTTGGTAAAGAAAGAATGGCAGTTAGTGGACCGGGAGCCATAAAACACCTTTTCCATCTCTACACAATGTGTTAGTTCTATGCGGATGTCCTGCTTGCCTCCTGTGAGCATGGTTTCTGTATAATGCATCTTTGGATAGTATAATATTTGCATTCTTCTACTATATATTCGAAAGAGTTTGTTTGTCAGTCTGTTTGTTCTAGAAATCCTCCTAAACCGTACAAGCTAGGACCACCAAATTTGGTCTGTAGCTTCCTCTTATAACTTAAAGCAAGGTCATGGTTTGGTTGTTCCAGGAATTTGGGATGTGCCTGGAATGGGATTGCTTCTCATAAAATCATACAGAAAGGAGACAGACTCACCAGCGAGGTGAGAGAAAGTGCCTGCCCTAGCCAGGACTGCCCCAGCCTCCCACTCCTTGTGGGGGGGGGGGGTCTGAAGCTTCCCCTTTTGAACAGGAACATTGCTGGTTGTTCCCCTTCATCAGGGAGTGAAGGGAAAGAGTAGAGTTTGCTGCGTTCCTGACTGTGGCTGGGGAGTGCAAGAGGGCAGATGAATCTGGACTTGGGATGTTAAATTTCGATTAATCGGCTAATTGAGTAGGTGATGGAATTTCCAAAGAAGAGGTGCAGTGGGGACCAAAGCAGTCCCCACTCGTGTGGGGTCCTGACTGCTGCGCCTTTCCCTTTGAAATGTACAAGAGTTGCAGGCTTTTGTACATTTCAAAGGGAGAGGCGCAGCAGTTGGGAACCCTGCTTCAGTCCCCACTCGCGCTATTTCCTCCACTGCGTCCCTGTCTCCCTGTGGAGATAGTGCTGAGGGGAACCAGCTTGTAAGCTAGTTCCCCCCAGCACCAACTCCTGCTCCCCCCTATGTGGTGCCTCTGATACAGAGACAGCAAGGGGGTGGTGGTAGTAGCAACTAGTTGAGTAGTGACTCGACTACCCGATGGCTTATTGGGTAGTCTACTATTCAGTCACATCCCTAATCTGGACCTGCCCCAACTGGGAGACATGCACCCCTCTCCCAGTTGTGACCGTTGGAGTTGCAGCAGTCATGGAGTGGTGCTTCTCACCTGGCCCCAAGCTGGTGCAGTTAGGGCTGGGGTTGTCTCTCTTCCCTGGGGCAGCCCGCACACTCCTCCTCCCCATCCCAGAGCAATAATTAAAATGAAGTATGGACATTTTTGGTTTTTGGAAAATAAAATGAAAAATTGAGTTAAGGACCCCAGCAATGCCATTGTCCATCTCTGTTAAATTCTTGTGTTAAGTGATTGGAATTGGTGTTTGCTTTAGGTGCTGTTTAATTACGAAGTATCTTTAACACCATGTAAAGATAAACTATGCAAAGCAAGGGTAAGCCTGGAACCATTTGTCTTGCACAGTACCCAGTCCCAGAGCCAGTGCCAATTAGACCATGTGGTCCGAAGGTTAGACTCCCTGATTTGCAACAATGGTATTGTTGGCTGGGTAAGGAAGGACACTGGCTGCAGAGATGAGCTGGGGTTACAATGTACCTGTATTTTTGGTAGCATGAACTGTTTGACGTTTTAGCAGCTGTGAATGCTGGTAGGTAGCAACATGCCCGATTGCTGCTTTGATTTGTCTCTGCCTAAGATCAGGGCAGAAGGTGGGCTCCCCTGGGCTGTGTGTGAGATTTAGTGTGACTGTGTCCAGTAGGTCTTAGCTATGCAGATAATATCAGAGATGCTTTGAAAGACCTGTTTTGGAACAGTCTTACACTGCATCTTGAAGACAGGCAGGCCTGGTCTCCAGTAGGCTGCTGCTATGAGCAATTAGCAGAGGTCAGCGGTGGCCTGTTTGCCACAGCAACACCTATGGGGAGAGGGAAGTCTTGTTTCCTTCATCGGGTGCTATGCCTGGTCCCTGCACAAATATTTTCCCTTGACAAAGGCAGACATGGAGGTAGCGTGGTCCAGTAGGTAAAGCACCATCCTGGAGACTTGAATTCTGTCCTGCCTCTGCCACTGACCTGTGCTGTGATCTTGAGCATGTGATTCATTTTCTTGCGGTAAGATGGAGATCTTTGTGCCTGTTCCAACTTGAGATCTACAAAGGAGAAGTGCTGCTTGGATGCCAAGTATCTCAGCAACTGCAGCTGTTAGGAGGACACTAATAGACTGATAAAAAGGAAAAAATGCTTACTACAGGTTGAACCTCTCATGTGGCACTGGCATCCTGCCTACCGCCTTTAATCAGTTAACTGGTTAGCCAATATGTTTAACCCCTTAACCAATTAAATGGGATTTTACATTCCTGCTACAGAGTCATTCTCAGTCTCCACTCCAATGCCACCTAAGTTCCTCTGGGGATATGAGCCTCAGCTGCCCATTGTAGAATGGGGATAAGAGCCATGCCCTAGCTCACAGGGGGCTGAGGAAAGGAATGCAGTGAAGACAGAGATACTCCAGTGCTGTGGTGATGAGAGCCAGGATAGTACCACAGATTGACTCAAGGAGCAGGGCACTTCTGTGTGTGTAAATCTGCATCCCTCCAGCTAAGTATCTAGGAACACAAGGGTGCTTGGGTGTCACTTCAGATCAGATGTCTAGCCCAGTGTCTGTCTCCAGTAGCAGCCAATGCCTGATGCTCCAGAGGAAAGGAAAACAACCATCCAAACAAAACAAAACAACAACAGATAGGTCATAAAGCCAATTGTGGGGGAAAGGCGGGGGTAAGATTCCTTCCTGGTTCTACACGTGATCTGCTGGGGCCCCAACCTATGAGATGTAATTGTTTTATTTTACTCTAGTAAGCTACAAATGTTATGAACATTGCAGAATCAAGGGACACCAGCCTCATCCTCTCTCCATGGCCTAGAAAGGGTGAGGAAGGAGGTTCATCTCTGCTTGATACAGGCAAAAAGGAGGTGCAGGAATAGGATTAATTTCCATGGAAAGCAGCAAGGTAAACTTCTGTCTGTGACCTTAAAGATTGAGAACGGGTATGTTCAATTATTCCTTCCTCCCTCCCTGGTTTCATGCCTGCGTTTGCTGCTGAAGCATCTTTGGGATTCACTCGTTAATGTGGCTTTTCTTTGCAATGTTTATCATTCATAAAAATCTGAAATAACCTGCCCAGTAATCTGTCACATATAATTAAGGCTTCCTTGTGCACTACAAGGCAGTGCATTAACAAGACACTGCCCCCATTTCTGTGGGTCTGCTGCTCTGTCTTGTCCTTAAGGCTACATGGCTCTGCTCACCCTGAATAAGTTGCCACATGGATTTGAAAATAAACTTTTTAATTCCACTTGGCATTTCTGAGTCTCCTGCTGCTGGAGCTGCCTGGCTGGGAAAATGACATCCTTTGTGGCACTAGCAGCAACAGCTGGTGCATCAGCTGTGCCCCAAAACTGCACATTCAGATCACAGTAAGGAAGTGAGAGCCACCTGCGGGGAAGGAGGCACACACTTGCCATTCCACTTTGCCCTCGTTTTTCCTATGTGAAAAAGCACCATTCGTTAATGTGCATACATCTGGTCTAACTGTTGATTGCTCTTTGTGGTAGCCAAATCTTGTGCTGAGCTCTGCAGATAATTTGTCCTGTTGCATTTACATGTCACACTGCAAACTGCAATTCAACTGCCTCCCCTCCCCTTGAGGTTTAAGAAGTGTTGCTATGCCCCCTTTGTTGCTGCAGAAATTGAGACAAAGGGAGGTTAAGCGACTTGTCAAAGGCCTCAGAGTAAGTCACAGGCGGGATTAAGAATGTGAGAATCCTTGGGCTTAGCTCCGTGTTCATGTCACTGGTAGACCACATGGCTGTCTTTCTGGTGCGTTATTGCCCGGCACCTCCCTAAGTGCTGAGCACAGAGTCCTAAAGCATAAAGCCTGTTAGGCAAGTACAGTGGAACTGCATGGCAGCTCCACTGTAGACACAGCAGTCAGGAGTTAACTCATCTCTTGCCTCCCACATCCCTGCCATGGAGAAGATTGGAGCTAAAGAGGCCTCAGGCATGAGCTAAGGGCTAGACCCTTCTTGGCTGTCGGTGAGTCAGCAAATGGCAAGTTGCTCTGTCTGCAGCATTAAAATATAGCTCCGGAAGCACATTGTGACACAGCTTAGCAGGCTGTCTGTCTAGCTAAGTTAAAACCCCCCACTTCCTAGCCCAGATTGGAATCTGCTCTGGCCAGCGGACGTGTTAGGAGCCAGGTTTCAAACACAGCTCCCTTTTCTGCACAGATGAGGCATGACTGCAGCTTAGAGTGGCAAGGCTGGTTTTTTTCTTCACCCAACTGGCTTTTCCTGTGTGTGCATCAAAGTGTTTCCTTGTTTGCCATCAGGTGGCAGGTGCAGTTGGCTATTTACGGTATGTGACAGCACAGCCCTTCCAAGCCTGTGAGTCCAACAGTGCAGAAATCTGCTTTACCTCTGCTATTTTCAACCCCATGTTCTGGTCCTGAGTGATCTTTAGTGAAGATGTCACCGTACTACCAGGGGCACTGCCCTCCCTAAGTGCATCTGGGTTCTGTAATGCACTCGGAGATGATGGTGTAGGGAAGAGGGGTTTGGATTTATTAGGAACTGGGGACACTTTTGGGAGAGGGGGAGCCTATACAGGAAGGATGGGCTCCACCTAAACCAGGGTGGAACCAGACTGCTGGCACTAAACATTAAAAAGGACGTAGAGCAGTTTTTAAACTGAGATGGGGGAAAGCCGATTGGTGCGGAGTTGCACATAAATCGGAGGGAGACTTCTCTTAGAGGAGAATCCATTGATAGAGATTCTCTAAGCTGTAGTAAGAAAGAGAGGAGGGGAGAGGGCAAACCATGGGCTGGAGCAGACAAACAACCACATACAAAAGAATCCAATGCATTTTTAAAAGGGAAATTTTTAAAGTGCTTCTACACAAATGCTAGGAGTCTGACTAATAAGATGAGT
>JANRFK010002932.1:2615463-2636741 GCA_030068395.1 Apalone spinifera | reverse complement strand
GAACCTCTGGATGCTATTGTAGTATAACAAATACTGACTGCTGTGAAGTATGGAGGGCTGACCTTTGCATCTGTGCAGACACCCATTGTGTTCAGTGGGGCTCCTGGCAAGAATCTGCCCTTGTGGTTCTTGGTGCAAAATCAGGGTCCCACAAGGCAAGGCTGAAATAGAGCCTTCCTTTCTTTTGGTTTCCTGAATTTGTTTTCATAAGGTTGATTTCAACACATAAGCACGGCCATACTGGGTCAGACCAAAGATCCATCTAGCCCGGTACCCTGCCTTCCGACAGTGGCCAGTGCCAGGTGCCCTAAAGGGAGTGAAGAGAAATAGGTAATCATCAAGTGATCCCTCCCCTGTCATCCATTCCCAACCTCTGGCAAAGGCTGGATAAATACGTAAATAACTACCACCGGCAATTAGACTGAAGCAAAGTGACAAGGGCTTGCATTTCTCCATCATGGCACAAACAGAACATTGTATGGGATCCTTCTTGTCCACTTTGAGATTTTTTTAAGCCATCGTTTGGCATTGGCCATGGTCAGTGAATGGATCCTGGGCATAATGGGCCATTGTCCCAGTATAACATCCCCAAGCTTTTAGTTCAGTCGAAAGTGGGTGGGGGGAGGAGGAAAAGACCACAACATGCTTTGATAGTTAAACATACCATCTTCCAGAGGCTTGGTGTTTGAGGGGCCTGCAGCAGGCAGCAGCTTTACAGCTGATCCTTTGTTTTAATTGTTTGGATCAAGAATCCATAATGAGTTTTCCCTGTTTGCTGTCTCCCTGCTTGTGGGGAGTGGGTGGCTGTGCTGGAGGCACTGCTGGTTTGCATGGTTGGAGTGCGGTTTCATGGAGACACTTTGCTGGTGAAACATGAGCTGCTTTTCTCCTAACTGTAATCAGCAGCCTGGTACCCATGGGCAGCTCTGCACCTGCACCTCTGGCAGGGCTGCAGCCTGATGTGTGTGGGCAGTGAAACTCTAAACACCTTAGTGTGCATGAGCAAAGAAAGGGGGCAGAATTATTGTTCTGAGGTCCCCTGGGTGCTTTTCAGCAGTGCACTGGCATTTAGATATCTGATGGTCAGCTGTCTAGGGTAGTGTGAGCAATAGCTCACTTGCTCCACGATCGCTCAAGGTGAGATACTTCCCTCCAGATACATGTCACTGGGCCTTGGAGCAGGAGGGAGTTCTCTAATTCATCTGTTTCTGTGCTATTAGACTGTTTCCTTCTAGTAGTAAAATAGGCCCCAATGACCGAGTCTCTGCCTCCTTCCCAAATGTCTCCTTCATGAGCCAGATCATCTTGTACTAGAGGCAGGATAGTAACAATGCACAAAGTCTTGAAGTTCTCTTGTTCCTGTGGTCCCAGGCAGATAGCTGGAATGCTGGTCTGAGCTGGAGCTTTGCCTGTTGGCACCAATGGGCGATCAAGTCAGGCACTCCACTTGGGGTTATCCTGGAAAGTTCTGATCGCCAGTTGGTGCGTAGCTTGTATCTTTGTGAGCGGCATTGTGACGGCTCATTCTTATGAATGCTGCTTGTGTGAAGCAAGTGGGTGAAGTCTCCCATCCCTACTTTGGTTTCTCCTCTTCTGGAGCACGTCTGCTTAGCAGTGACTCCTTGGCCTTAAAGTGCTCCCAAAGGGTGGATGGCAGGAATCCTTCAGCAGGTTTCTGAGGCATTGGGGAAATAGTGTAGCCTTCAGTGCACGTAGAAGGCAGCATTGTCTCGATCCCTCTGGACTCCAGCACATGGGATCTTGAGCTCCATGTTTCCCCCACAGCACTGAAATGTAAAACCAGGGCAAGAGCAGCTCTGCTCGTCACCCCAACCCCCCTGCCAGTTCCGCATTGAACTCCTGCCGCGTTGAGGTGTGGTAGAGCCCTGCTCCTTGCTGCATTCCTGGCCAAAGGCTTTCTCAATGCTTGTTGCGTTCACTGAGAGGCAACCGGAGCCCAAACTGCAGGGTGGCTTTGTGGCGACGCGTTTCGAGAGTGCCCGTGCTTAATTTGTTAGGGGAGAGATGCTGGGGCCTGCACCAGGCAGCCAGAACACAGCAGCTGGGGGCCAAGTGCCCAGCTTGGAAGGCAGAGCTTCCACCAGCACGCACAAGTAAGGCTGGCACGGTGTAATGTTACCCGCTCTGTGGTGCTGCCTTCAGGGCTGAGCGGCTGCTGGCTGGGAGCGCAGGGTGGGGCTATGAACTGCCGAGCCTGGGAAACCCTGGCATAACCGGAGCACCGAATAGCGCCCGTCACTAGTGTGTCTCCGGGGAGGGGAAGGGAGGCCAGGAACGGTGGAGACGGCAGGACGAGGGTGTCTGGCACTTGGACGCTATGGCGATGGCAATACCTGCCAGTGGGTGTGTTGCCAGCATGCAGTTCTCCAGGCTGGTATCACGTGGTCCTCAGGTGATCACGTGGAGTCAGTAAAGAATCCCTGCTGCCCCTCTCTGGTGCCTCCCTGTCTGAGCCATGAGCACCAGGGAGACAGGCTGCTGAGGCGGGGCCCACGCGTGTCTGTGGGGCCTTATGTCTTGAGTGTGCAGCGAGTCGGGGAGACTTGCAGCAAGGTGGCCTGCGAGGCACAGCAGATAGTGCTGGAGCCCTGACAAAGCAGTGCCAGAGTGCAGGCCAGGGAGGAGCTGGGAGGGAGAGGAGAACGCAGTGGGGATGGTCTGAGGGAGAAGGGAGTGGCTCCGTTCTGTCCCTGTCTCCCCTGTCTGCTTGGCTTCAGCTCCCCAAGGAGGGCAGCGACTCCGGCCTCATGCTCCCTGGTCCCAGCTCCCTCTGGTGACCTGGCTCCTGCCAGCTTGGAGGATGCTGTGCAGCCAGGAGGGGAAGGAGTGGGCCCTGGTAGATGTACAGGCATGCTATTCTGGAGCCTAAGGACACCATTTCAGAACAACCCACACGCTGCTAGCAAACCATTGCTAGGGGACATTGACCTTTCTGGGAGATCAGTCTCTTCACACACCAAGGCCGTGCTGATTCAAGTACTTTCCTATCAGTTACAAGGCGACCCTTCCCTCCCTATCCCTACATCTTAGGGGATGTAGCAATAGGGAGGGAAGGGTCGCCCCCCTCCCCAATAGGCTTTGCCTCTCTCCTAGGTTTGGCAGCCAGCCCTACTACCATCCTGCTGCCGGCCCCAGCTGGCGAGTTTAACCATTTAAGTAACTGATAAACATCAAATTATCGGTTAAACTGTAACATCCCTTCTCCATGGGTTTTGCTCTTGCCTGATGCTCTGGCTTAGTTGGTGGGATTTCCCTTCCATTGGCTTTGCCTGTGTGAAAGGTTAAATGCCTGTGGTTCAAGGCTCCCTTTGGTCCTGCTCCAGGGGATGAATCACTTGATTACTGCTCTGCTCATCCTCTGAGGCATCTGGCCACCGTTGGAAGCCAGGATACTGAGCTAGACGGGCCTTTGGTCTGTGTGACGGCCTTCTGTTCTCTCTGCTCTGGGGACGGGGAGGTTGGCTCCATAATGCAAAGTCTGGTGACATTCTGCAGGTAACATTTGCCACCAAAGCCATGCTGGTCAGTGCTGAGCCCAGCTGCTGCTCATGCCTGTAGCTTTTGTTACAGACACTTGCCTGCTGGGTGCAAGGCTGAGATCAAACTCCCGTTGCGTAGGCTGCCCAATAGCTGACTGGCTAGAACTTGTGTCACTGTTGGCTCTGTGCTCCAGGGATGTAAGGGGAGGTGCTCAGCAGCAGGCTGTTCCTTCACAAGCCTTCCTTCTCTTGCAGGTGAAAAGGAAGTTAGACCTGGAGACCGATCACCAGTACATAGCAGAAAGCATCCAGACTTCCCGGGGCAAAGCGAAAGGTACAGGTGCCGCTTCCTGCTGCCTCTACTCATTCAGAGCTCTGACCAGCTACTGCATCCCCCCTCCAAGTGGCCTAGTGGGACCGAGTCCTCCATTTCATGGCTGAGCTGAGCTGTGGGGCTTGGGACCAAGGCGTGTGGGGTCCGTTGTCCTCTGGAGATCAGGTTCTGCATTGGTGCAGCACCTCTCCCTTCCCCCACTGCAGCCTCTGACCTGCCTGCTCGCTGTGTAGAGCTGGCTCTAGGATGTCCTGAGCCAGCCCAACGCTAGTCGGGGTAATGGGGGTAAATTCAACCTTTTGGGTGCCAGGTCCCACTCTGCCTGCCCTTTTCTCACCGGGTTGGGCGTAACTATGAGTCCCTGTGCTGCCCATTCCAGTAGCCTGTCCCGGGCTGAGCTGCAGGTTCTTAGCGGCAACTCATGTGCATCTGGAATTGGTCTTGGGCTCTCGAGTTGTCAGGTGGCAGTGGCAGAGCAGCCAACTGCAGGCGGCTCGAGTGCCTGGAAGCCAGTGGAAGCGTTTCACGCCGGGATGTTAGCCCTGGCAGCAAGAGGAATGTGCTGTGTGCAAAGCCTATGACTGCAAGCCTAGCCTGGGCTGGCAAACTATCCAGGTCTGTGCCAGGCTGCCCTGCGGAGGCGCTGGACTTCAGCAGCGGATGTGCAGCACGTGGAGGCTGCGGGTCCAGTGGCCAGGATGGGATCGGAGCAGATCGGACTGGCCTGGACCTGGGTGGTTAAAACAGTAATGGATTTGGCTGTGGGCGGTGTCGCAGGTGTCGCTGGCGGAAGGACTGTAAGCAGAGGATAATGATGGCAGTGAGGTGCCAGTGCAGTGGGATCGGTGTCCAGAGATCAAGCGGAAATGTCCTCATTGAGGATCTAGATTAGGGAGCGAAGGGACTGAGTGTACGGGCCACGGCGAACCAGATAAGCGTCCAGATTTCTAGTACAGGGCCGGGGGTGAGCTGAAGGAAGTTCTCCTATCTGTATCAGTCTTGTAACTAGCAACTTCCATTGCATGCAGGTGTGAAATCTCCGGGGGAGAAGTCCCGCTATGAAACCTCTCTGAACCTGACCACTAAGCGGTTCCTGGAGCTGCTAAGCCAGTCGCCGGATGGGGTGGTGGATCTCAACTGGGCAGCGGAGGTCCTGAAAGTGCAGAAGAGGCGGATCTATGACATCACCAATGTCCTGGAGGGCATCAAGCTCATCACCAAGAAATCCAAAAACAACATCCAGTGGCTGTACGTGCCAGTGCCGAGCGCCGCCTTGCGCCTGGCCGGGGGTGTAACTGGGCGGGGCTCTTAGGGCGCATCCACGCGGCCGCTGCGGCGCTCTAGACAGCTCTGCGGAGCCCAGGGAGCAGGGTGAGCCAGCCCAGCCATCTACTGGCCCATCTTCAGCGCCGTAGCGCAAGCCTGAGTCTGTCACCCTGGCCTCTGAACCCCGAGAATGGTTCAGTAGAGCCAGTGTCCCAAGCCTGAGTCGTGCCCATGGGCAGAGCTCTGCAGGCAGGTTCCGGTTCTGGCTACCGGCTGGCCTGTCGTGTCTGGCTGTTGCATTGACACCTGCACCATGTGAGTTTCAAGGGCGGTTTCGGCCTGTTCCCTTAGACGGATGTGGCTGGGGGTGTCAGGCCCACGAGGCTGGCAGGGTAGCACCCATGCTGCGTGTCCCCTAGTGGCTGGCTGTGCAGGAGAAGAGACTCCTCCTCCCGGGCTGAATGCTGTGTTGAGGATCACTTCTAGCACTCTGTTGGAGGATCTGCCCCACGGCTGTAGTGCAGTCCCCCCAGCATGCAGAGCCACTGCCCTTTGGGGAATGGGGGGATGGGAGACCCTGCACTTGAGGTTATGGGCGGGGCAGGGTGCACCTATGCTTGGGGGCTGGGCTGGGCTTTCCTCTGGGTGAGTGGGTGCTTAGCATCCTGGGTGCTACTAAAAACAAACAGTGGCCCTGGCCCTTGGGGTCCTGCAAGAGCCCCTTCCCCACCCCTAGGCCTGTCTGCTGGCTCCAGATGGCCACGGTGGAATTCCCTGCCTCGCCCTTCCCTATTTCAGGATTCACTTCCTAGCTGGCCCGGGGTCCTTGTCAAGAGCCCAGGCCCCCCCATCTGCGTGTGGGTGGGGTGTATTGAGGGGGCAGGCGGCTCTGGGGGGGGAGGGGGTGTAATTCCCATGCCCAGGATCGCTCTGTGGAGCACAATGGCAGCGTGGATTGAACAGACTGATCCGTAGGCTCTCTTTCTAGGGGCAGCCGCTCTGCTGTGGGGCACACCAGTAAGTACCAGGGGCTGGAGAAGGAGATCCATGACCTGCAGGTGGCTGAGCAGCAGCTGGATGACCTCATCCAGATGTGCACCGTCCAGCTCAAGCTCCTCACCGAAGACCCTGAGAATCAACAATATCCTTGTCGGAGTGGGGCTGTGGGTGCTGCTTTGCCTGTAGTGAGAGCTGGGGGGCTGCAGTGCCTGTTCGCGTGGCCCTGCTCTAATGCCCAGCTCCCGATGGGCAGGGGAGCTGCAAGGCGCTGACGGTGCCAGGCCCCGGGGCGGGCGGTGGTGTCTCCTCCGAGCTGCTGGAAAGCACCGTGCTGGCAGAGCGTTCGGAGAGTCGCTCGCTAGGGCCCATCGCCCTAAGGAACAGCAGTGCGGCGAAGGAGCTGTCGTCTGTGCTCCGTGGCTGGGAGCCTGCTCTCTAGTGGCCGTTGCTTTGGCCGTAACATTGTCTCCACCAGCCGTCTTGTTCGAACCATACAGAGATGCCTGCTGTGACGCTTTGGCTGATAACAGCCAGTTCCTGTACTGGGGGGATGGGTACGTTTATCCTTAAGGGGGGCAAGGCACGATGTCTCGGTGCCTGCATCTTTCACGGGCGGCCCTGAGTGCCTGACGAGAAGGGCTTTAGTGCTCGGACTCCCCATGGTTCATCCTGTTGATGCCCTTGGTGGCATTTTGCTCAGCATGGGCAAGTCCTTTCGGTTTTGCTTGCTGGTTCGGCAATGTCTGGGTTGCGAACTCTGTGAGGGAGGCAGTTGGCTATGGAAATCCCTCGTGCTATGGAAATGTTTCTGTTCAGGCAGAGGTTTTAAATCTCCCAGGAAAGCAACACTTCTGGGCTGGGTCCCTTCTCTGTGCTGGCCAGGGCCCATCGCTGCTCGACTGCCTGATTTCTCATCTACCGCACAGCCTCAGTGCCACGCTTGCCAGAAGTTCCTGGCTGCACCTGGGCATCTGCTCGTGCCAGGGTTCTCAGACCACCAGCCCCCTGCCCAGCGTCGGTGCTGGGGGTCAAGGTTTGTCCAGTGCTGGCTGAATGACTTGTGCCATGTGACAGCGGCAGAGTCCCTCCTGCAGGGCTGGGAAAGGGGTTTAGAGGCTTTGGATGTGGGCATGTGTCTAGGGCGCTCGGATGCTGTAGTTACACGGTGGTTACCTGTGAGCGGTGAGGACCAGCAAGCAGAGCATGGGGCAGACCTGCACGAACGTCTCGAACACTCAAGCAGTTGGGGTGTTCCTGCCTTGGGTTCACTGGGCACCACGCAGTGCGTGGAGCCTCCCACGGGCATTTCTCCCCACGCACTGCCTGGCCTGGAGTAGTCCCTGCCTTGCCTGAGTGAGTTGAAAGCTTGTGCCTAGGGTCTGACCGTTCCCCTGCTGGCTCGGGTATCCGACTAGCCTCTTGTCTGGTGGAAGGGAACAGCCACCACACAGCCTTCCTTGACTGAGCACACCTCTGCTTACGTGACCTGCCAGGATCTCCGCAGCATCGCGGACCCCTCCGAGCAAATGGTGATGCTGATCAAAGCCCCTCCAGAGACCCAGCTGCAAGTTTCGGACCCGGCAGAGGTAACCCGTCCCTTCGCGCCCCTTCCCATCGCAGCTCTTCCTGGCGCCATGCCTGGGAGCCGGAGCCCCAGTCCCACCTTGTGCATAGGGCCGAAATCCACCACCTGCCCCATGAACCCAACACTAACCCCTCAGCCTTGGTAGCCCAGGTCACTGCACTGTCTGTCGCTGGCCTGTTACTCCCATTAGGGGCCCAAACCCCCCGGGAGGGGCTGGTCTCTGAGCTGACATGGAGATTTCTTGGCTCGCTCCCGTGTTGGGGCCAGTGGCAGCGGGCAGGTTGGTGCTCTCTGGCATGGCCTGCCCTGCTCGCTGGCTGTGTGGTGAGCCTCGGCAGGCCCGTGGCGCCTGCCTTCCCTTGCTAGAAAAGGTTCTTCGTCTTCTCTTCCAGGCTTTCCAGGTTTCCCTGAAAAGCACCCAGGGCCCCATCGACGTGTTCCTGTGCCCAGAAGACAGCTCGGGGGTCTGCAGCCCAGTCAAGAGCCCCTTCAAAGCAACTGCTGAGGAATCGTCCCCCGGCTCTGCTCAGGCAGCAGCCTCCCCGCTCGCACACCACGCCCAGGATGTGAACTTACCACTGCTGCCTGGTGAGCAAGGTGCATGCGGCGTGGGGCCTCTTTCCCGGCATTCGGAGCCTGCTCCCCAGCTCCCTGAGCCGGGGTGTGGTGAATGCAGGAGCCCGGGTGGGCTCAGCAGTAGGCGCAGGTCAGAGGGACCCAGCGGTGGGTGCTGATGGGGCTGCAGGGTTGGAACAATCCAGGCGGAATGCTGCTTGGGGGTCTCGGACCACAAGCCCAGCCAGCCGTGGGGCCGGGGAATACGGTCTCCCCTGCGCAGGGGGCGGGGGAGGCGGTTGCAGCTATTGTGGTACTGCAGGGAAGGGAGGTTTGACGCCAGGGCCCGGTTCCCATGGCTAGTACCCATGCCTGGTGGGCCCGAGTGCAACTGGCGGACTTACTGCAGCTCAGGGAGAGGGGCCTAGCCCCCACCGACCCGCTTGGATGACTCACGGCCGAACAAGCTTGTTCAGGACTGTAAATCAGGGCTCCTCAGCTGCGCCTGGGCAGGAGACGGGTTTCTCAGTCGGCTCTGAAAACTCCGTTGGGCTGGGAGCTCCGGCCCGGGGAGCCAGGGCCACCGTAGCTGCAGCACGGCTTGCACGTTGGCCTCCCGGAGAGCAAACCCAGTCCGATTCCCAAGGCCTGCTCTGTAGTGGTGGAGCTGCTCCCGGCGTGGCTTGCCCGTTGGAGCTGGGCTTTCCCTGGGCCACAGCCGCTCCTGGGTGGAGCCCACCTGCCCTGCCCTCGATATTGCAGGTCCAGCCTGGAGCTGGGCTGGGCAGGGAGGGGCATAGCCGAACCAGGGATTTTGGGTGGGGCGATAGTGACAGTCTGGGCCTGTTACCTCTGCCCGCCTCAGCGTCCTTCTCCTGGCCTGCTTGTCCGGCCACGTGGCTTCAATGTGCGGGCAGCATGTGTGCTGCTTCCAGGGAGCAGGGCCCAGCCTGGGCAGTCTTCCTGTCACCCCCACCCTGGCTGAGAGCTTGCTGCTCCTCGGCGGCACGGCAGGGGCTTCCTCCCCGCCAGAGACCCTGTTTAACCACTTGAGGGAGGGTGTTTGCTTCCTGTGCCCAGGCCTCAGTTTCCCCAGGGGCTCGTGGGGGGGCCATTCGGGTCACGGGATCTGAGGGAACAAACAGGCAGGCCTGCAGTCAGCGCTGTAACCTGCTCCCTGGCCCTCTCAGCTCTGCTGGGGGGCTGGCACGCAGAAGGGAAGGGCGGCAGGAAAGGCCTTTTCTGCCTGTGTTCTCAAAGCAGCCATTGGCTCTGCCCTTGACTCCTTCCCAACCAAAACTGGAAACCTCTTCCTTCGGCGGGGCAAATGCAAGGCCGACGCCCGGCCCCTCAGCTTACCTGGCCCCCAATCTCAGCTGATGAGCAGGAGAGCCCCAGATCACCTTGCCGCTTGCTCCCCCCAGGGGTTTGCGCTCACATGGGGCGAGGGCTAGCTCAGTGGTTTGAGCGTTGGCCTGCTAAACCCAGGGGTGTGAGCTCAATCCTTGGGACCACCTAGGGATCTGGGACAAATCTGTCAGGGATGGTGCTTGGTCCTGCCGTGCGGGCAGGTACTGGACTCGATGACTCTCCAGGTCCCTTCCAGCCCTATGAGATAGGTCTAGCTCCATAGTATGACCCTTGCAGTACCCACACAAGAGTGCCTGAGGTGCAGAAGATGCGTCTCTTGTTTAACCTGCTGTGGTCCCTGGGCTTCTTCCTGAGCCTTTGGCTCCAGCCCCTGGAAGACTAATTCTTCCCCAGCCTTGTAACGAAGCTTTGTTCTTGGAGACCCCGCATGTGAGGCCCCTGGGCTGGGTTATTCCCCCCAGGAACCATCTGCAAATCCATATGCCAGCAGCCTCCTCAGGCTCTCGTGTCTCCGGTGGTTTGGCTGCTGCTTGTCTATTGTGGGTCTGCTCGTAGGTAGCAAGCTCTGGGGGCAGCTGTGTGTGTGTCTGTACAGTACCGAGCATGCTGGGCTTTGACTAGTGATCAGCCCTGTCTGGGCAGGGGTGGCTTCAATAACAGAGATGCATCTTCTGCCCCTCCAACACGCTCCTGTGGGATCCTATTGCAAGGATCCTCCCGCCCCACGTGCGTGCAGAACCCTGGGGGAGGAGGTGGCCACGTGATCTGGGGGGCAGTTCCCTGGGGTGCATGATGGGAAGGCTGGTGGCCCAGCGGGAAGACACTGCAGCCTCCTTGGGTTACTCTAAGCTGCTGCCCTCCCATTCTACATGCCCATGTCTCTGCAGAGCCCCTCCTGCCCGGGGAGGGCAGCCTGCCGCTGAAGTGTGCAGCCGACGAGGTGAGTCTCTCGCCGCTGGCCTCTGTGGATGCTCTGCTGGAGCAGGGCAAGGAGGACTTTGCGAGCTTCCTGCCGGAGGAGTTCATCAACCTGTCTCCGCCCCAGCCCCAGGACTACCACTTCGGGCTGGAGGAGGGAGAGGGCATCAGCGAGCTCTTCGACTGTGACTTTGGGGACTTTGCGCCCTTGGACTTCTGAGCCCCTCCCGTGGGGCCGCTGTGCCCAGAGCGCCCAGCCCCCAGGGCTGCTCCTGGATGTGGAGCTGCCGCTGACTCTGGCTCCGTGCTGGAGGAGGCTCGGCGCTCGGGAGCCGGAGCCGGAGCACAAGGGGTCTGGTGCTGAAGGTTCTGGTAAATGGCTGCATGGATGGGGTTTGCGGGAGGGAGTGGGAAGCTTTGCAGCCTCTCCCTTCTGTGCTCGCGCCCTCCTGCGGCTGCCGTCTCCTCCTGCCTCACACACGTGCCTTGCGCCGCGGGGAGCTCTGCTCCGGGGGCCATGCTCCTGGGGGGGCCCGTGCGGCTGCTGCCATAGTAACAAAGGCCACTTAACTTATTCTCCCCAACCACCTCGGACTCTCGCCTTAGCCAGACGCAGGGAGCCAGTCCCCCCTCGTCTGGATGCCTGTGCATGGCGGGTTTGCCGCCGAGAGGCGTTTGCCTGGCCCTGCGGCCCCAGCAGCAACAGGGCTTTGCTCAGTGGGTCTCCCAACGCGGCTGTGGCCTCGGCAGCAGGAGACTTGCCTCCCGGCTAAGCGGCCAGTGAGCCCCGAGCCCTGCCTGCGTGGTGGGACACTGCCTGGCTCTGCCCTCCTTCAGGAATGTAAATAGTAGCGGCAGGCTGGCATGGGTGTAGGGGCCCCACTGGGCAGTGCAGGCGGCCAGGATCTGGCTAGTGCTTCCAGAAAAGGGGCAGGGGGCTGTTCACCAGCCAGCTGAGGCAGAGCCCCGCTTTCTGGCTCCCCCTGCAAGAGGGAAATGCCCAGAACTGTAGTTCCCAGACCGGCCTTGTGGGGCTCCTGGATCTGAGCCAGGCGGGGCGAGTGCAGGTCGGCTTTCGGGAGAGTCCTGTTGCGTGATTTTATTTATTTTGTGTGGCGGTTCCCATGGGGTGGCTGACTTCCCAGGTGGAATGTGTGTGGCTGAGCTGTGTTCAGGAGGAGGCAACGGGCAGGGGGCTTTCCCAAGGCGGGGCTGTTCGGGGAGGGGAATTTTGTGTGAGTGGGAGGCAGCTGTGGTCTATGGGCTGGAGTCAGTTTGCAGCTCTGCCACAGATGTGCTAAGATGCACGCGGCATGTCACTTAACCTCCTGCTGCCTCTGTCTCCCCCGCCAAACAGAGACCAGGAACCTGCCCCACTTGTGGCAAAGTGCTGCGGGATGTCCAGCTGGTAGGTGCAGTTCACTATTTATTATTTATATGGTCTAGAAGGTCCATGTGAGGCATGTGGAAGGGGGAGTGTGTGTGTGTGTGTGTGTGTGTGTGTGTGTGTGTCCCTAAGCAGGCGAATGCCAGCAGTGGGAAGGAGGCCGTTTTGTGTGGGGTTAGGCTAGAGAAGTCCAGAGCCCCTTTCACACAAGCTGGGGGACGGGGGCCTCGATGCGTCCGCGTGCAGTAGGATACGTGACAGACGGGGAGGGAGGCTGGTGGGCCGCGCGGGCTACTGATCGTAGACAGGGACTGAGCAGCAGCCGTGTCAGCGACGGGAAGGGGGAGCGAGTCTGAGGCAGGAGTGGAGTCTGTTTGGGGATGCCCAGTGCAAGCAGCTCAGTGACGGAGGGGCAGTGGGCGCAGAAGGGATACAAGGACGCACAAACCGGCCTCAGGGTAGCCTGGGGGAATGTTTGTTCCATGCCAAGGGGTGGGCAGCATGTGGGGGGCTCCCCGTCCCTCGATCTCCAGTGGGCAGAGGCGGGATGGCAGCTAATGTGGCTTCTGTGTGCTTCTGGCCCTGGCCAGAGAGCGGCTCTCCCGCATATAAAGAGAGAGGGCTCCGGGCAGGGGGAGTGCCAGCTGGTCTCTGCCTCGGTTTCCTCAAGCTGCGTGCCACTGCCAGCAGGCCCAGTTGTCTCCCAGTGTTTCATACAGACACCCAAGCTGCACGGACCTGGCCCTTCCTGTTCAAGGGCCCCACCTGCTCTCCGGGCTGGTCCTGAGCACGGGAACCTCTTGCTAGGTTGGAGAGGGCTCTTGGCTGCAGGAGGTGGGCCTTGGCTATGCTTCTGGCAGTGCTGACAGGCCCCAGCAGCAGAGCGTAAGCAACCAGCAGCCAGGTCTGACCCTCCAGGGGCTGGGCTGCGAGTCCTGGAGCAGTCACAAGCTCAGGAAGCTGGACCACTTCCCAGGGTGGGACTGTGCTGGCCTGCCTGGCCCGGAGAGCAGTGTGCTTTGCTGGCTGAAGTGACCGTTGTGGGCCCCGGTGTAGAAGCGGGTTCTGGGGAGGTGTGCTGGCAGCTGGGCAGGGCGTGACCCAAAGCAGAAGGCTAGCGCTGGCTGCTTAGCATAGGGCTGGGGACAAGCAAGCATGTATTTGGGCTCTTGGGGGAGGGAGGGGGGGCTGGCAGCACTGGGCAGAGCTGCCCGCAGGAGTCAGCTGGGGAGCTAGGCCAAAGCATGGACCTCCTAGAGGCTCAGGAAAATGGGTGTGTTGGAATGGACCAAAGTTGGCATCTTCAAGCTGCTTCCACCTGGGTCTTGGGTAAATCTCACTCTGCCTGGCCTGTTGCCTGGGGCTGTAGCCTGTCCCCTTCCTGGAGGACCAGCAGGGTCCCCATCCCAATGCAAACCTAATGCAATTCGCTTTGACATTCCTGATGTGCACTGGAACAGAAACTGACCAAACCTCATAGAGGATGAATTGGGGGGAGGAATCCGTAGGGTTTTGACCTAAACGTCTGGAGACTTGTGCCAGAGCCGCCTCCCCTCTGCCAGCGGGTTATCCAGGCAGGCTTAGCCGGGGGTGGCTTCTCATGAGGGTGAAGAACACTGAAAGCACAACGGAGTACGGGTTCCTCCTGCTCCGGTGCCCCGCCAAAGGGAGGCGGCAGAGGCCTCTCGCCGCAGGGGATTATAGGCCTGGAGCACAGGCTAGGGTACTGGGGCAGGCGAAGGTCTGAGTGAGGGTGACATGTTTTGGGGAAGAAGAAAGGACAAGACAAAACAGAAGTGGGTCACCCCCCCTTCTGTCTCAAGTGCCTCCTGCTCGGACAGCCGTCTCTCCTGCTCCGTCCCCGCACTGCCCGGCCCCTGGCCTTGGGACACTCGGCTCACAGGCGGCAACGCACTTTCATCTACTGCCTTGTAACGAGCTTGGTGTACTGTTGTGCTTTGTTTCAATAAACATTTCTACTGAGTCTGAGCTCCTGGCCCGTGCCTGTGTCTGCCGGGTTGTGAATCTGCGGCTGAGAGCGCCCAGGTGGGGCTGACTCACTGATGTGCAGTAACGTTTCTCTGCCACTCCCCACACGTCTAGTGCCCAGCCCCTGGAGCTCTGCACTGGGGAGCAGCAGCCCACAGAGCTGGAGGGCTGGGCTTTGGCTTGGGCTGTGTCCTGGGAGAGCCACAAGCTGTGCAGTTACCAGCCTGAGCCCTCCTGACAAGCTATTGGCCGTGGTGGGGAGACAGGCCGAGGCAAGCTCTGTTGAGACCCCTGGACTTCACACAGCCAGGCTGTGCCCGCTCCACGGCCATGCGCTTGGACTGGTGCTCTAGGAACCTCCATCTTTCTCTCCTCTGGGGCAACCGTGGTGCTGCTTAGCCGTCGGCCTCCCAGCGCTTTACAAAGGCAACTCTGCTTTGTTCGACCATCTTACCGTGGGGCGCGCTATGGGGAGAGGGGGTGACCGACCCAGAGCCAGATGGGAGCAGAACCTGGTCTAACGTCCTGTGCCCGCTTGCCGCGCACTCGCTGTCAGGTTGGGAGGTGCTTTGGAGAGGGATGGTTCATTCCGTACTTGCCCTGGAGCCCTGCGCAAGGACCGGGGAGGAGCCAGCAGCAATTTGGATTCTCCAGTAGGGACACGGCTACCGTTCTAGCACATCAGTAACCTTTGTTCCACTTGGTTCTTTGCGCTCCTGGCCTTCAACTGGCTGGCAGCTGCAGACACCATTTTTTTTTTCCCCTCCATAAATCCCTGCTTGCCCAAATCAGAGTGTTCCATGATTTCTGTGAACCTGAGTTTTGAACAAAAAAAATCTGTTTGACTTTTGGTTTCCTGTGTAGCTGTCTTGTGTGTTCTGATTTGAAATGAAACTTTGCACTGGACCCCCCCCCCCACACACACACACACACACAAATTACTTTTTCGACCATTTCATTTTGCGGGAAAGCTGGACTCTGGCCGCATGGCTTCTCCTGCGAAGCACAAACATTGGGGCCTGGCTGGATCTCGCCCTGATAACTGGACTAGCACTAAGCAAGGGCCAGGCCCGCTCTGCTGAACGCGAGGCAACCCAGGGCGCGTGGCTGCAGTGCCAGCAGGGGCAGCCCAGTGCAGAGCCAAGCCTACATGTCTCCCTAGCTGGGGAATCACAGACCTTCAAAAATGGCTTTTGCAACTTCCCCTCAACTCAGGGTCCGTTTTTGTGGCCCGAGTGACTCAGCTGAGTGTCTCTCACCACCGATTTGAACCACATCCCTCCGCAGCACCTCGCTTGTTCTAACGCCCCCGGCCGTTGCTCCCAATCGCTTACGTGGCCAGTGACGATCTGGTGCGCAGTGTGTGGGCTCCATCAAACCAGGGCCACAATTTCAGATTTTGGTGGGGTGGGGAGGGTGACCTGTGCGTGCAGATGGGGGGGAAGTGAGGACAGCAGCTTCAGCAGTGTTACTGAGCATGCCCAGAACAAGCCAAGCAGCAAATGCGGGGGAGAGGGGCTGACCCCTTCCTCCGCCCACAGCACCACCTCTTTCCCAAGGCTTCTGAAGCAGCTGGAAACTCTAGTTTTTTGGCAGGTAACGTTGCGATTGGCTGACGAGAGCCCTGTATCTAATTGCTAAGAGCCCCTCCGCTCTAGCACTAACCTGACATCTTGGGGCAAGTCTCCAAACAAACGCAGGAGCTCAGCACACAGCATCTTCCAGGAGCCCCTGTGGCTCCCCTTTTCCTAACCTGACATCTTGGGGCAGCTCTCCAGCCAGGTGAGGCTGGAGTAAAGGGAGCGCTGGGCGTTTACCTCCGCTGCAGGCCAGGCCTTCGTGCTGTGTAGGCCAGGGGTCTCCAACCTTTTAACCACAAGATCACTTTTCCAGTGTAAGTACCCCAAAGCCGCATACCCTTGCCCAGCTTCCTTCCTACCCCTTCTCTGAGGCCCTGCCCCTGTTCCACCCCCTCTCTGAGGCTTCACCTTGCTTGCTCCATGCCCTTCCTCCCCCTATCCTCATTCACTTTTGCCAGGCTGAGGTAGGCGGTTGGGGGGCAGGCTCTGGTCTTGAGTCAGAGTTAGGGAAGGGCTCTGGGCTTAGCCCAGGGCAGGGGATTGGGGTCCGGGGGGGGTTTCAGGGAGGAAGCTCTGGGAAGGAGTTTAGGTGCAGGGGGACTCACATCTGGGGCAGGAGGCTGGATGGAGGAGGTTCAGGGCCGGGCTGGGCTCAGGAAGCAGGTTCTGGCGGGGCACCACTTAACTGAGACAGCTTCTGGGTGGTGGAGCAGTGGGGGTCAGGCAGGCTGACTCCGGCCCTAGCCCTGCACCGCTCCTGAAAGCAGCTGGCGTGTACAGCAGTGGCTCCATGTGCTGCCCCTCATCTACAGACAGAGCCCACAGCTTCTACTGGCCTCGGTTCCCTGTTATTGATCGCTGGGAGCTACAGGAGCCGTGTCTGCAGGCCGGGACAGCATGTGGAGACCCCCCCGCTCTGACTCTCAGGGGCTGCAGGGACATGCCAGCCCCTTCCATGCGCACAATGACCACAGGGATAATTACTCCAGACATGCCAGGGTAGGCTCCCTCCATCCCCTTCTCTCTGTGTGGGGATAGTGTACGGAGTGGGGGGAGGCGGGATACCCTGCCATTACCCCCCCTCTTCTCCCTCCCACACTGCCCAGCAAGCGGGCAGCTCCAAGGTAGAGGGCAGGAGTAGCATGAGGGGGTGGAGGGGCAACTGAAGTGCCAGCACTTGAAAGCTTCCGGCCAAGCCACTCAGGATCCCCTGTCAGAGGCGCCAAGACCTACCAGTGGATCCCTGCTGGGTGACCGCTGGTGTATAGAATAGCAGCGGTGTTTCCACCCCGGAGCAGGCTGCATTTCAGAAACAGGAGTCTGCCCTGCCAGGGGGTCCTGCAAAGTGGACGGCACTCGTGCAAGGGGAGGGGTGGGTGAGAGCTCGTCTCCGAATTCAGCCCCGTTCCCCTAGAGATGGCAGCCCTGGAACCAGTCCAATGGCCTGGCTCAGCCCCCAGTCCCAGCTGTCCCCCTTGGTGCAAGGAGCTGCGGGGCAGACCTGGAATCTGGGCCGTCTCCGTAACATTCCCCCTCTGTGTTGCTAAAGGGTGTCCAGAGATGTGAAGAGCCCTCCCCGGCCGGTGGATCCAGAATCACTGAATTACTTCCAGCCACTTTTCTCCCTGCAGCACCGTAGTCTCACCCCGCGGGCAGGCCGGGACTCACCCTCCTGCCCTGATTCACTGGCGCGGGCCTTGCAAAGCGCGTGTCCCTCCGCCCCTCGCAGAGCCCGGGGTGGCTGCCAGGCAGTGTCATGGTCTTATGCAGCAGGCTCGGGATTAGGGCTCCCGTTGGATGCACATCCCAGAGCATTACAGGAGGCTGCTGTAATGGAGTTAGGAGTGAAATATTTATCAGCCTCACTGAAGAGTAGCAAGCAGGCAGGAAGCCAGGCTGAAGCAGGAGAGCTACACTAGCTAAAAGCAAGGGAAGGGCACTGCCTCTTCAGGAGAGCTGAGGGAGGGGCAGACCTGGAGTCCTCATTCGACACACAGGAAAGGAACCCACACTGCTCCGTCCTGGTGGGGAGGGTCTGACCCGTGGGGAAGTCGAGTCTCCCCGGCCCACCCGCTCTTGGTCTCTCAGCCAGGGTTGCTAGCAAGGTCACTGGGATGGGGCTGTTATCTGGGGGACCCTAGCGTCTAAGGACAGAAGGGACCATTGTGATCATCTGGTCTGACCTTTTGTATAGCACAGGTCATATGGCTTCCCTGAACTGATTCCCCTTTGAACTAGAGAAACATCAAATCTTGGTTAAACATTTACCAGGATGGACACGCTACCATGATCCCTTGTAAGTATTTCCAATGAACCCTCGCTGTTAAATAGTCACTTATTTTTATATTGAACATATCTAGTTTCATCCTCCACCCAGTGGCTCTTCTTCCATGTTTCTTTGCTAGACTGGAGACCCTTCTGTTATCAAATTTCTGTTCCTCATGTGGGTATTTAAAAACGATTCAAGTTACCCCCTAACCTTCTTGTGATGCCCCCATATTTGTTGTGGAAATGAGTCTTTAAATATGAGCATGCATAAACCGAACATGCTTTATGAAAAATGGGCCATGTAACCCATCATTCAAGAGCTAGTAATGCCCTGAAGGTGTGTATTCTATTTGTACACAGGCATGTTCTTGTATGTGAAGTTAGAAATGCAAAGTGTAAACCTGTTTATTAACCTAAGTCTTCTAGTGAAAGTCGTTAGTGGTATTAAAGGAACTTTATGGCCCTGTGCTCAAGACAATGATCTATAAATAGTCTTGTTTTTCCTGTAAGCCTAAATTATGGCTGGTCCTACAAAGACATACGACCATGCCTGGTGCTGGAATCATCTTGAATTTTGTAGTTTTTCATAGTAGTGGGGGGAATTTTATTTAAGGCATGGGAAGCAAACAATGATTGTCTTCAGCTGGCTTCACAGACTGCTCTCCACCACAAGAGGGCTCATGGAAAGACCTGGAAAGAAAAAAACTCAAACGAGGGTAGTAGGGAGAGAAGCAGATAAGAAAAAAGATCAACTCTGGCCGGAGAAGAATTGTACCTGAAATAAGAGGTAAGGTGAGAAGTTATCGTTTGTAACAACTTCTCTGAGGCTACGTCTACACTGCAGGGTTTTTGTGCAAGAAGTCTTTTGCTGAAGAGCTCTTGCACAAAATCTTCTTACGCAAAAGTGCGTCCACACCTCAAAGCGCATCGCAGAATGGCCAACAGAGCACCTGTGCTTTTTCAGATAGGCCATTTTTGCGCAAGAAACCCCTGCGGAGCGTCCACACATGCCTCTTGGCACAAGGGCTGTAGCGCAAAAAGGAGTTATGCCTCATAGAAGGAGGTTTACCTACACCTCAAAAAGCCCTCTGTCCTGCCAACTGACTGCAGATTTTCTTGTGCAAAAATGCGCTTGAGGTGTGACTGCTCCATAGGGTTTTTGTGCAAAAACCTTGTCGTGTAGACATAGCCTGAGTGTATTCGGCTTAGCTGGTGAGTTTTGTTTTATTTTGCTTAGTAACTTACTTAGATCTGTCTGCTCTCACTTGCAGCCACCTACATCCTACTCTTTATACGTAATGACGTCAGTTTGGTTTCTTAATAAAACCCAGTGTAAATAATTGTTTCCAGGGGTGGGGAGGGGGGGGCTGAGCATCTCTCTTTCACTGATAAAGTAGGAGCTCTGAGGCGCGCCCTCGGTATAAACTTTATGCAGTGAGCTGTATTTATTTGGGGTTTTGGTCCCACTCGGGCTGTGCACTCAAGTGCTCTCAAGTCCCTGTGACTGAGCCTTCCCAGAGATGAGCCGTTCTCAGTGTCGGTGGTACTTTGCTGTGGGCGGTGACCCCAATTCTGTGCCCTTCCTGGGTGAGACCAGAGCTTCTGGGCCAGCAGGACTGGGCGGTGGGGCAACCCAGAGAGCTTGGCAAACAGTGATTCATATGAACACTAGATAGATCCTGGCTGGATAACCGTACTCAGAGAGTAGTTATTAGTGGTTCATAATTCTGCTGGAAAGGCATAACAAGTGGGGTTCCGCAGGGGTCTGTTTTGGGACCGGCTCTGTTCAATATCTTCATCAACAATTTAGATATCAGCATAGGGAGTATGCTTATTAAGTTTACAGATTATACCAATCTGGGAGGGGTTGCAACTGCTCTGGAGGATGGGGTCATAAATCAAAATGATCTGGACAAATTGGAGAAATGGTCTAAGGTTAATAGGATGAAGTTTAATAAAGACAAATGCAAAGTGCTCCACTTAGGAAGGAACAATCAGTTTCACACATACAGAATGGGAAGCGACTGTCTGGGAAGGAGAACTGCAGAAAGGGATCTAGGGGTTATAGTGGACCACGAGCTGAATATGAGTCAGCAGTGTGATGCTGTTGCAAAGAAAGCAAACATGATTCTGGGCTGCATTAACAGGTGTGTTGTGAGCAAGACACGAGAAGTCATTCTTCCGCTCTACTCTGCGCTGGTTAGGCCTCTGTTTGAGGGAGATCTTACATCGCACTTCAGTTCAAAAAGTGATCCTGTGCTTCAGAAGGTTGGAGACCCCTGCTCCTGGCAGACACCCTGCCCTGAGACCCTCCTCTACCCTCCCTCCTGGTCCGGTGGGGTTTTGTTCGGTTGGTTTTTTTGCTCGACAAAAATATCCTTGGTGTTCCCCATGAAAAAAAAAGATTGTTTGGTGTTCCTCAGACTTAAAAAGTTGAAGAAACACTGCCCTACAGGAAGAAATTCCCACGTGCATGCTCCTGGCACTAAAGGAGTTTTTGCATTTGGGTGGTGGCAGCGTCCCACCCAAGGCCGGGGAATCTGTGACCGTAGAGTTGAAGGAAAAGCTATTATGGGCAAGGTATTTTAGGGTCTCTTGCAGGCCCCTTCCTTCTGCGTTAGAAATGCCAAAGTGGGGAACAGCCTTGACACCCCACTTTTCCGCTCCTCTAGTTGGTAAGCTCCAAGCCCAGAGCAGTGAGAGTTGCACAGCCTGGAACTCACCTTGATGGCTGGAAAGCCAGGTGGCACCCCGTGACAAAGGGTAATGGTCACCAGAAGAGCCACTCTCGTCTGTCACGGAACAAAGAGCTTTATTCCAGCCGGCGCGCGAGAAGGCATTATCTGAAAGCTGCTCTATTTCGCTTAGCGCCTTCCCCAGCCGGCCTCCGGCCTAGCTTCTCTTCTGGAGAGATAAAGAACCAGTGCAGCAGCCAAGTCTGGAAGGAAGCATCTGTGACCGATTGTCCTGTAGGCAACATACGCGTGATCGGAGGAGGAAGCATCAGGGCAAAATTGTGCCCTAGGCAGCAGCTGTAGTAAGTACACGGGGCCATGAGCAGACTAAGATCTTGCTGTCAGACTTCTCCTGGATCGCAGCGATGCCCTAGGCAAGGCAAGGGCTGACGGCTCACACCTGCTGTCTGTAACCCGTCCTGAGGGACTCCCCTGGGAAGGCAAGGCCTGATCTAAATCCCATTGCTATCAATGGGAGTGCTTCCGCCCAGCCCCGCTGGAGATGACTGAGCCACTGGGAGCCGATTACTGGACCAGGCCAATGACGCATTTAGCCCAGTGTCCTGTCTCTGATAGTGGCCATTTCTGGATCTTTGGGGTGGGGGGGGGCATCTAAAGCTGCCTTCACTGCACACCTGTCTGTGCCGTTCTCTAGGGAAACCGCTACTGAACCAGCCTCGTTCCCGGTAGCAGGGGTCTCCAACCTTCTGAAGCACAGGATCACTTTTTGAATTGAAGTGCGATGTAAGATCTCCCTCAAACCCAAATCCCCTTTGCCCCTCCTCCGAGGC
>JANRFK010002932.1:2593661-2606267 GCA_030068395.1 Apalone spinifera | reverse complement strand
CCTCCTGTTCCCCGCAGGTCGCCCAGCCGGCCCTCCTGTTCCCCGCAGGTCGCCAGGAGCAGCCAGCGCTAATCTCAGCAACTGCCTGAGCCCAATGTCCATGCTGCCCGTGGGGGCTGGGCTGTTCTGTGCCCAGGCAGGGGCGTGCCAGTGCCCGCGCCCTGGGGGCAGCAGGGGTGAGCAAGAGCTACCCAGCTAGTCCTGGCAAGTGCCCTGCCCCCCGGTCACTGCCAGCCGCCATGGGGGGTCGGACAGCCCCCGTTCTGCCAGCTGTGCACCGCAGAGTACCTGCCCCAGAGCCAGAGGGCAACAAGCAGCCGTTCGGCCCAGGCACACCCGGCCGGCCTCGGCTGGGAACTTGTCTGTAAGGTCCAGGGTCCTCCTGGGAATGGCTCTGCCGATGGGCCCTGGCTGGGCAGGGAAAGGGCTGGCCTCGTGCCTGGGTCAGGGCTCTATTCCCAGGGCAGCTGCGGGCTCCGATCCCCTCGCCCCAGCTGGATTCAGGCTGTTTCCTTCCTCCGGTCACTTGCCCGGCCGTGTCTGGTCGCTGTGTGTGTTGGCACGTTGGGGCAGAACCGTATTTTGCCCTTTTCCGCCGTGGCGCAGTGAGACACACTAACGGTCACACACCGAGGACGGGACCTTCGGCACTGCTCCCACGAGCTGGGCGTCCCCCTGAAACGCCCGTTTGGCCAGGTCGGGGCTGGCTCCCTCGCGATGTGTCCACCAGCGGTCAGAGGAGTCTGGGGTCAGGGCACCCAGGCTCTGATCCCGGTCAGCCCACGCTTCTTGTACTGACTTTACGTGGCCGATCCACCTCTCTTTGCAGCCGCATAATTATTCCCTCCTTGTGCTTCCGTGCAGACGATGGCAAGCTGTCCTTTGGGGAGTTTAAGAACTATTTTGCTGATGGGATTCTGAGCTCCGAGGAGCTGTGGGAGCTGTTTAGTGGCGTCGACGGCCGTCATTCTGAGTAAGTACCCTGCTGCCCTTGCGGCGTCTGTGTCGCTCTGCTGTGCCTTGGCTGCTGAGACCAGAGCTTCTGGCGCAGCACGACAAGATGGGGAGTGCCCCATGGGGCAGGTGGGCAGGCCCAGTGGTATGATCAGCCCATCGGGGACAGCTGGAAAGGTACAGGGAAGGGCTACTAAAATGATCAGGGGTATGAGACCGGAGGAGAGATTCTACTGACTGGGACTTTCCAGCTTGCGAAAGAGGCAGCTAAGTGGGGATCCGACAGACCTTGGCTGGTGCAAAGAGAGTGAATAGCTGCCCCAGTTGACAAGGGGGGTATTTTTTGACCGAGAAAAACCCTGAAATGAAGTTTATCTAAACAGTCCAGGAGGGGAAACTGAGGCAGGCTGCCTATCGCATGAGCCCAGGCCACGAGGTGGCCCACCAGAGAGCACCCAGACTATTTGAAGGGGCACTGGCAGGGGGGAGCTGCTGGGGCAGCTCCTGCCCAGGAGCCCCATCGAGTCGGTGCCCGTGGGCGCATGTCCCCCGGCTGAGATCCACTGGTCCACTGCACCGGCACGTGGCTCAAAGCGCCACCGTGAGCTGGGACTGGCACTTGGCTCTGGGGGGCAGGCCTGTTGCTTTCGCTCTGCTGCTGTGCGTTTCTCGTGCCACTGGGCGAGCCGGGGCCTCGCTCTCCCCTCGCTGCTCAGCGCCTGCTGGGAAAGGAGACAGGGTCATGGGCTGTGCGATCCGCGGAGGACGGGTGAGTGGTGGAGGGAGGGGCGGGGCAAGAGACACCGGAGCAAACGCGGCAGGAGGACGAGCGCCAGGGGCGTGAATCTCAGAGGCAGCGGTGAAGGGTCCAGCACGTTCGTCCCCAAGGGTCCCTGGCAGGGCCTTTCGGGGAGCAAGGGGCTCAGGAGAGTTGTTGAATCGGAACATGTCTGCGTATCCGCTCGGTGCTGGGGGCCGGGGGCGAGCCATTGCCCCAGGGGGCAGAGAGCAGAGCCCACCCACGCTGCCTCCTGGGCCTTGCCGAACGGCGCACAGGCCTTGTGGGGGAGGCAGGCGGAGGCTGGACCTGCGCGGGCACGTGGCGCTGTCTTCCCGCCGAGCGGGCGCCGATTCTCCTGGGAAAGCCAGAGGACGCGATGGCACTTGGATCGCTTTTCCAAGGGCGGCCATGGGCCCAGGAGCCTGCTTCTCTGCAGACCACGTCCCTGTCTGCCCCGCACCGCGCGGGGACTAGCCGGCAGGGGAGGAATCAGCTGATTTGCATTCAGCGCAGTAGCTCCGTTATGGGAAACGTCACTGGCACCAGTCACCCCTTGTGCCTCCTTGGAAGCTCCCCGCCGCCTCCAGCGGTCGGCTCCGATCCACAGCAGCTGACGGGAGGTGCTGTGATGGGAACCACCCCTGGGCTTCCACCAGGCAGGTGTATGACGACCCATCGGCCGCGCTCCAGGCGGCGAGAGCAGCTGATGGGTCCCGGCAAGTTCCGCCCCAAGTGCTGATCGACTCGTGCACAGCGCGTGCCGCCCGCAGCGGGTGATACTCTGGGCTCTGATTTGGATCCGCTGCAAGCCCCGGGGAGGGATTTGCAAGGCCTGCAAAGCAGCCAGAGCAGCCCTTTTAATAAGCAGCAGCCGCCTGTCTATCCTAGGCAGGATCCTATCTAGGTCACTGCTGCCCGGCGCTCGGCTTGTGCCCTGACGCGTGGACAGGGTGTGAACGCTGCACCATCTCCTTAGCCGAGAGAACGGGCTAGAGCAGCTGGGGCCAAGTGCTGGGGGATGGTGCAAAAGCTGAGCCACCGGAATGAAAATGTCTTTCCCCACACCTCTGCCTGGTCTCGCAGTGTTGCTTTTTACCCTGCTGCCCGGGGCAGCCAGCTTCGCTTGCCTGGATTCGAACCCAGGGGATCTCGGGATCTTGTACTTTGCCTTGTTGAGCCCGGGTTTCCCAGCTGGCCCCTTGAAGCTGCGCAGAACGGGAGCCAAGAGAAAATACCAAATGGGACATGCAGATGGGAATGGGCCAGAGAGACGGGAGAGCGAAAACTAACCCGGAGAGAAAAGAGCAATTTAGGATTGAACAAAGGCTGCGAATGGCTAGCCAACTACAAAGGCAGGTTCTCCTCTCTTGGTGTTCACACCTCCACACCAGCGCCAGGAAGTGGGCCACATCCTCCCTGAGCTGACCTCCTTATCTCTGGCCTCCTCTTGATTGGTTCTTTTCATGTGCCTGCATATTTATACCTGCCTCTGGAATTTCCACTGCATGCATCTGACGAGGTGGGTCTTTGCCCACGAAAGCTTATGCTCCAATAAATCTTAGTCAGTCTAGGCGGTGCCACCGGTTGTGCCTCAAACTCCTTCTTGTTTGAACTGGAAGGGTTGCCTGAGGGCAGGGGTCGGAAGAAGACCCCTCTGAGCAAACGACAGGAGGTGTATTGTCCTAGGATTGGGGGCTCCATGACCACCGCTCCCCAGGGAGGAGTCGGGGACTCCCTCCCACAGGGGATGGAGCCATCCATCTGCCGCCCAGACAGGGAAACTCGAGAAGCGCCGCTTGCCGGGAGCTAGAATTCGGGAAATGACAGCTCTGCTAAGACCGATCAAGCCATCAGACCGCTACCCCGCCCTGCTTCTCCACACGGGCACCGCCGAGAATGGCCCTGAGCAGGTCACCGCAGACGACGGGGCTCTGGGAAGGAAGGATAAAGGAGTTTGAGGCGCAAGCCGTGTTCTCTTCCCCCTCCCTGTGACAGAAGGCGGCCCTGGCAGGGCCCGTCGAATGGTGGAGGCCGTGCATGGTTGTGCAGGTGATGTGGGAGAGAGGGCTGTGGGTTCTTCGGCCCGGGGGTGTTTTCCTGGGCACAAGGATTGGTAGGGAGCCATGGGAGCCACTTCACAGAGAGGGAAGAGCTTGCAGACCTAGTGGGAGGCTTTAAAGCAAGCTCGTTGGGGGATGGTGGCCTAAGCCCTGAGGTCAGTGGGATACCAGGAGGAGACAGAAGGGGAAGGTGCGATGGGGAAGCTGCTGGATCCCTACTGAGAGAGCAGGGCAGTCTGCTCATTCTCAGAGGTGCCTGGACACAAACACAGACGCCTGGGAAACAAGCAGGAAGAATTGGAAGTCCTGGCAAGGTCAAGAGGGATGGCTCAGTGGTTTGAGCATTGGCCTGCTAAACCCAGGGTTGTGAGTTCAATCCTTGTGGAGGCCGTTTAGGGATGTGGACCAAAAAATTGTAAGGGATGGTACTTGCTCCTGCTGTGAAGGCAGGGGACTGGACTCGATGACCTTTCGAGGTCCCTTCCAGTTCTAGGAGATAGGCAATCTTCATTATATTTATTTTTATTTTATTTTATAAGAAACCATGAGGTGACTGGAACAACCGACGTGGGGGGTAACTCCCGTGGCTGGAGCGCTGTCGCGGAAGGGGCTCCCACGTTCGGGGGCAGGGGCGGAGAGGAAGAGGTGGAGGAGTTGCCGTGTGGGTAGGAGCCAGGGGATTGCTCAGAGCTCCGGTACGAAACGGGAGATAAGCCCGCAGAGAGCCGTGGGTTAAGATTAGCGGCAAGAGCAGCCAGACCGATGACAAAAGCGTACGCCCTAGCGCGTCTGTTAGTCTCTAGGGTGCCACGGGGCTCCTGGTTTCTCAGATCCAGAGTAACCCGGCGACCCCGCTCAGACTGATGTATTGTGGCCCCCGGACCAGGAGGATGAGGGAGACGAGGCTTTCTTTGGACAACTAACTGAATTTCCAGATCCCAGGCCCTGCTTCTCCTGGGGGACTTCAGTCACCTGGCAAAGCAACGCAGCAGCACAGACAATCCAGGAAGCTTTTGGAAAGGGACGAGGACGATTTCCTGGTGCAAGTGCTGGAGGGACCAGCTAGGGGTCGTGCTCCTCTTGGACCTGCTGCTCCCACACCGCGGAAGTCGGAAGGGGAAGCAGGAGTAGGTGGCTACCTGGCAGCAGTGACCGTTCCAGGGCCCCTGGCGAAAGGAAGGAAGGAGAGCAGCAGGGTAGGGACCCTGCTCTGCACACCAGCAGGCGGCCTCCCTCGGGGAACTGGTGGGCAGGATCCCTTGAGAGGCTAAGAGGCGGGGAAGGGGTCCATGGGCGCTGGCTGGATTCTAAGGGAGCCTCGGGGAGGGCACAGAACCAAGCCGTCCCGGCGCGCAGGAGGAATAGCCAATGTGGCGGGAGGCCAGCTGCTCACCAGGGAAGCTCACAAGCAGTGGAGCCTGAACAGATGACAGGGAGGGTATAAATATGCCACTCGAGCATGCAGGGGTTACTCAGGGAGGCCAAAGCGCAGTCGCAGCTAGTGCAGGATGCAGGGGGGGAACAAGACGGGTGGCTACAGGCATGTCAGCAATAAGAGGGGTCAGGGAGGGTGGGGGCCCTTGCTGGGAGAGGGAGGCCACCTGTTGACAGATGAGGTGGGAAAAGCTGCCGTACTCAAAGCTTTTCTTGCCTCCGTCTTCAGAGGCAAGGTCAGTCCCGGCCTGCTGCACTGGGCAGCATGAGGCAGAGGCGGGCAGCCCTCGGTGGTGAAAGACCAGGGTAAGGACTGTTTAGAAAAGCTGGATACACACAGATCCATGGGGCCGGATCTAATGCCTCCTAGGCCATAGGCAGCGAGTTGTATGGGCCTCTGGGACCAGGAATATTCCTGACCCGGGTCCAGCTCTAGCAAAGCTCAGCTGTTCCCCCCCATGTGCCCATCCCGTACGTCCCCCAGCCCCACCTGCCATCCCATGCACTCCCCCACCCCACACACATATCCCGCTGTCCAAGAGAGAGGCGGGTTCCACCCAGCTGCTTAGCAGAGCACCCCCAGCTGGCAGCATGTGTTTCTACTGGTGGTGCACATCTGCACATACAGTTTATTCCACACATGGAATTATGGGTCTAGCTACCTGGCATTCGTTTCACCAAGCCAGACGTGGCTTTGCTGGTATTGGTTTGCGATGGATTGAATAATGCTACCCACCCAGGGAATTAATAACGGCCACGTGTCTTTCTAGCCTGGGCCAGCCAGGGGAGCTATAAAAATGACGGTCCATCCAATTCTCCCTTCTGCAAGTGATCGCCGGCAGAGGCTGAACGTAGGTGTATTGAGGGCGATTAGGGAGGAGAGGCTGAAGCTGAGCATGGTCGTGTGTTGTCTGGAGAAGCAGGCAGGAAACGACCCTGAGTTCCTGGTTACCGGGGGAGACACGATGCTGGACATTTTCTCTCTCTCGCATGCCCACGAGAAGCAAGGAGGCCAGAGGACAATGAGGGCCTAGAAGATTTCTCCGAAGAGAGGATGGGTCTCCAATCTCAGGCAAAGGTCTCCAACTTCCAAGGGAAGCCCTGGAAACCATCTCCCACTCTGCTGTGGCTGGTTGGCGTTTGCCTGCATAATGTCCAGGAGTTTTCTGAGCAAATCCCAAGAATGCCGGCGCTGGGTTAATTGGTCATTCCTGGCTAGTCCGAGGGGAGCCCTGTGGCAGTGTGGAGACCCTGGCTAATGAGCCCTGCACGAGTCGGGCCGGGGGCTGGGTGGGAACGAGAAGAATCCCAAAGCTCGCTGTCCAGTTTGTCCTGATCCCAGGCAGCCCTCCGGAGGAACAGCACGGCCGGATTCCCGGCCAGGAGCCCCCAATGCCTTCCGACGGCTGCCTCCTGGCTTGTGCTGCAGGAGCGTTTCCCAAGTCCCCTAGACTCGTTGTGATGTACGGCTGGGAGGGGCCCAGGAGGGCATCTCCTGCAGCCCCTCGCACTGAGGCAGGACCCAGCAAACCTAGACCCCCCCGCTGCCGGGGGGTCTGCAGCCTGCCCTGCTCACCCGCTCCACAGCATCGCTCCCCTCGGCCGTTTGCCCCAGCGTCTGACCTCGCGGCGGATGCAGCCCGCTGCGTCTTGCCGGGCCTCTGTGGGTGTGGAGCGGCACCCACTTTTAGTGCACGTGAAGGTTGTTAGGGGAGCCCTGCGCCGTCTCTTCTCAGGAACTCGTCAAAGTCTCTCTCTCAGGCATGTGTGGGCAGTCAGCTTTCGCTGGTGGCCCCCCAGGCAGGGAGGGGCAGGCCGGGGCATCCGGCGCACCCTGGAATGGAAACTTGCCTCCCGTTTGAATCCCCCAGCGTGCTGAGCCGGGATTGAGCGGCAGGAAGCGCCTCTGAGCCTGGCTCGGTGTTAAATGATTCAGCGTGCCAATGATTAATTGATGTTTGCGAAGCATTTGGAAGGTGCCAGCATTAGTAATAACTCTGGGCTGCTGCTGAGAAGCCAAAACCGGGGCCCAGTTGATGTCAGTGGCTAGTGGCATCGGAGCCGTGCCTGCAGCGGGGGTGCTGAGAGCCACTGAACACAGCTGTGACCCTGGCCCTGATGGAGACCACTTCAAGTGGGGCCTGCCCCCCCCCCCCAGTCCCAGCACTTACGGAGTGGTGGTGGTGGTGGTGGTGGCTCTTTGGGATGGCAACTTCTGCCCATCAGCCGTGGACTGACACCCGCCAGCTCGTTCCCTGGGGCGTCGCTAAACAGCAGCAAAGATGGGCAAGTCAGCGCGGGGTTGTTCTGTTTGGTCCGCTCACAACAGCAGCTCCTGGAAGCAAAACCGCCGGCTTGAAACAAACCCCTCCAGTCAGCCGTCGGCCGAGGGATTCTGGCATGAAACCAATTCTCCGGAGGCTGCGTCTGGCTCGTTATTTCCACTCATCTCATTTTTGAGGGCGCGTTTCACCCAGCGGGGCACCTCTGTGGCTTGGGTCCGGCAGGCCTCTTCCTGCAGATTGACTTGGGGTCACGAGCAGAGTTATGACTGGCAGAGGGAAGCCGGGCCCTCCTTCCCCTGCCGTTCGGCCACACAGCCATGCGGGCGCTCACGGGAGCGCGTTGCCGGTTTAGCAACTGGCCCGCAGGCTCCAGAAGCTCTGGAGAGAGGGTGGAGTCCCGTGTTCGGTACCGTGGGGTCTGTTTGCAAAGGGTGTGCTCCGAGTGCTATGTCCCGGGACGGGGGCGATCCAACAGTGGGGGAGGGGTTTCCTTTGTTCGTAGTTCCAGGCCTCTCTGCAACCGGCCCGGTGCCCACAAGCTTTCTCTCTCCGTTTTCGGTCTGCGTCCTGCGGGGTCTGACGGCGTCACACGCCCGCGGCTCTGCCGAAGCTCGCTCCAGGGCATGCCCCCAAGTGGGGGAATCTCTCTGCTAGCGGGAGGTGGAGGTGTAGCCAGAGAGACATGGTGCAGCCGTGCTGGCTGTGTGTCGCATCCCACCCAGGGGGGCGGCTGGGCTGACCGGGATGGCTGGCCTTGCCAGGAAAGGCTGCAGGTGGGTTAGGCAAGGGGCCGTAGGTGCCTAGGCCTTTGCTGCAAGCACCATGCACCAGCGCATCCGTACGCCTTTGTTTTGAAGAACCTGTGCCGGCGTCACTGCGTTGGCTTGCTGGTCACCGGTCCCGGGGGGAGACAGGCCTACGGAGGCCACGCCCAGGCGGGCCGGTCATGGTAATGGGATGGGGACGTGGGGCTGCAGCCCCGCAAGCCAGTCCCGGGGCAGCCGGATCAGGGCTTCGTCGAGAGAGGCGCAGGAGGCTGCGTAGGCGATGCGCTGGTCAGACGCACAGCTCGCCCTGCATGCCTGACGCTCCCCAGCGGTGCCCCCCCTCCTGCAGCTCTGGTCCCTTCTGGGAGCTGTGGGCTGCCCTCAGGTTTCTGTGATTCCACATGCCTGGCCCTCCCCTCTCCCCCCAGTGCCAGGACCAAGGTTCCTAGCCTGGTGGCTACTGCAAGAGCCTGGTTTTCCACTAGCGACTAGTCAAGATGAATGTTGCCTCCGGCATGCCGGAAGGGGCCCGAGCTCATTGGAAGGGCACGTGGTCCCGGCCCCAGCGTGATCTTGCTGTAAAAGTACCCTCTGGGCAGCGCTCTGTTCTGGGGAGCCCCCGCCCTGCGGGACCAAAGCTGCCACTGCCTGGGGCTTGCTGGGCCTCCCCGTTGCCGTGGGAGAGGTTAGAACGTGGCCCTTCGAACCCACCACCCTCCCGGTTGCTGCTAAAAACGTCACCCTGAGAGCCAGCACTGTTGGCTCGCATAGAAAACCGGGGCGAAAGGAATCACTGCGACCGGCCGCGCCCCCGCTGCTGCCGTGGAAGTAGCTGGGAGCAGCAGATGCCAAACCTCCCCCAGAGTCAGGCCCTTGCAGCACACCTATATAACTCATCTATTTTTTAAATCAAGCTTTTAAGAGCACGCTGCCAGGCGGCGTGGGGTCTAGGGCTTTCGTTAAGGCCTCGCGTCGGCTGCACTCGGCTGTTGGCAGCTGCTGTCTCTTGAGACCAGCCCCATCCTCTAACGCGAGGTTGTTCTTCTGTCTTTTGCAGCAACTTAGAGACGGAGAAGTTGTGCGGTAAGTAGGGCCGCCGGCTGGGTGCGCTGCATGAATTAGCCCAGAGAGAGTGTCTCAGAATTGCCCGGTTTCTTGCTTTGCAGCATCAGGCGCTAGTCACTGGCGGAGCTGGGGTGCTAGGGAGGTAACAGGGTAGTCGATTAACCGATAAGCCTTTGCATATTAGTTAATGCAACAACATTTTTTAGCAGGCTGGCCAGCAGCCCGGCTCAGTCCTGGTTTGCAGCAGTTCTGGGACCTACCCCCGCTGTGGCTCTGCATTTAAAGAGTATTAGGAGTTAAGCGGGCAGGCAGCCCAGCTCAGTTCCGGCTCGACCCGGGTCTGGGAGCTCAGCCCCCCACCCTCCGGACACGAGCTTCTGCCATCCCATGCTGCTGCTGCCAGGGGCGGATATAGGGCAGGGCGAGCGGGGCGGCCGCCCCAGGCCCCGCGCTTCAAAAAGCCCCGCGCATGCGCTGTGGCAAAGAGGGGCCCCGCAAAATTGTGCTGCCCTGGGCCCCACAAAATGCCCCTGGCTGCTGCTGTATCAGAGGCCGCAGCGCAGGGCGACAGGCAGCTGGTGCGTGAGGGGAGCTGGTTTTTAAACTGGCTCCCCTCGTGGGCCAGCTCCTGCCTGGCACCCCCCACTGCTGCCTCTGATCCAGAGGCAGCAGCGCAGGGTGGCAGGGGGCTCCCCAGGGGTGGGTCAGGAGCACACTGGCTGCCGGCCCCGCCCCCGGGGCTATAGAAGAGTCAAGTAATCACTAAGAATTCATGAGGTCACTCGGCTATTTGATATTTCACATCCCTAGTGCTGGGCTGAATGGACCTCAGGTCTGAGCCAGTCCAATGCATGCGTCTCAGCCAGTGGGGCTAGGAGGAGGTTACGGGGGCTCCCTGGCGGGACATTGCGATCCCCAGGAAGGAAAGGGCGTTCTGCTCTCCAGTCGCGGGCTGGCAAGCCGGCCTCGTTGCCCTAAAGACGTGGGAGTCACAGCAGGTAGTGGAGAGCAGGGTTTGGCCGTATTTCAGGAGGTCTGGCACTGCCGCTGCCTGCTGTGGAGGAGATGAGCCGCGGCTGCCGGTCCAGGGCAGGGCTCAGCTTAAACCAGTCTCCCAGCCACAGGGGTCCTAGGGAAGGGCAGGAAGGAGCCAGGCCTTGAAGGAATCGCGCCGGGAGCTGCTGTTGCTCTTCTGTCCCACTCCAGATTATTTCTCGGCGCACCTGGGGGAATACGGCCACGTGCTCTCGGCGTTGGAAGCCCTCAACACTGCTGTGCTGGCTGCCATGGACAGAGCCAAGCTGGTGAGGATGGGGCCGTGTGGAATCCAGGTCTGAGCGTGGGGAGGAGGGCCACGACTGGTGGCTGGAAACAAACTTTATGGGACCACGGGGAACCTAGCCCCGCAAGTGCACATCCTGCTAACCCCATGCCAGACCAGGGATCTTGCTGGACCAGAGAGTGCTGGATTAGAGAGGTTTAGCCTGTAGTAGATGAAAGAGGCAACGTTCCCTCTAATCTTTTATCCACGTGTGGATTTTTCCCGTCCATGTGCAGAATAATGTTTATGTCCACTGAGGCATGTGCGGATGTGCACCACCAGTAGAAACATAAACCCTAGTTGTGGGCGCTGTGACAATCAGCGGGGTGGCACTGGTATCTCTCGTGAGTGGCCGCACAAGCGCCCAGCTTACAGGGAACGCGGGTCATAGGCCCTATACTGCTAGCAGCCTGTGCCAGTTCTAACTGAGCCCAAGCAGTAGCACACGTGTCCTTGGAGCGGAGAGATTTGCGTTCTTGCCCTGCTGTCCCACGGCGTCCTGAGGCGGGGGAGGGTGTACAGCACAGGAACAAGCGGGAGGCCCAGGGCAGAACCGGCTGTTGCAGCACTGAACTGGTTGTAAAATGTGGGCTGGGTGGGCACAGTGAAAACATGCTCCCTGCTGCCCGGTGCCAATGTGCAGCCGGGCTGGTGAGTAAAATCCGTGTTTTCTGAAGTCACAGCAGCGTGCCCCGGGCCGTGGATGGGTTTGGAAGGCCGAGGGGAGCAGGCCCTTGCCCGCATGTCGCCACGGGACTACTGGTTGTCCTTAAACTTGTAAATCGCCACCCTTGCAATCTGACTCGGGGGTTACGTGCCTGGTCCAGGCAGGGACAACGCTGTGTGACCCGGGGTAGGCGTCCGTTCAGAACTAACCAGCGCCGCTTGAGAACTGACCAGCCCAGGGAACGATGGGCAGATCCAGCCGTCCAGTTGGGACGATGACAGATTGCCCAGGACAGCCACGCGCGAGAAGCAGCTCTATTGATTGGCTGCGTTCCTGGCCACCGATCACTCGCCCTGCTCCCGCTGGCTGGGCATTCCCCCTGCTCTGCAGGCATGGCTGGAAGGCAAATCTGTGGCTCTTGGCTAAGCCAGGCAGGCCTGCCTGCTTGTGTGATGCATGGCAGCGATGCACTGTGTCGGACCCGGGGCGCGTTCTAACCACTGGGCTGTGGGCTCTGTCTCTTCATTGCTTATGCCAAGGGGGTCAGCTCCAGCCATGGAGCTGGGGGTCAGGGCACTCTCCTGGGATGTGGGGACCAAGGTTCATTTTGGGTCTCTCACGCAGCAGCTAAGTGCCCGGCCCTGGGCCTTTTTGCTGTTCTGGGAGGGATGCTCCCTGGTTTTTCATGACAAGCCTGGAAGGTTTTGGTCTATTTTGGGATGGAAACAAAAGTTGAAACCTTGAAATGTTCATCGAAGCAGAAATCTTGTTTTCCTCTCTCCCTGCCATGGCAGCGCCTCAGCGTGAGCAGACTTGGGGATCAGGCCCATCCACCCACTGAAAAGCAGCTTAGAGACTGCAGCCTTATTATCTAGCACCTCTGGACCAGGGCTCCCAAAGCTCAGCTGCTCCTCTTCCTGCCACTGCCTCTCTGGGCCAGTCCCTTTGCGCTTCTGAGCCTCCGTTTCCCCATTTGTAAACGGGGGACAGAGAGTCTGATGCTCTTGGAAAAGTGCTGTGGGACCAATAGGTTAAGACTGAGACATCAATCCTGCCGTGCACTGCCCTGCTTAAACATAACGTGGGATCACCAGAGCAGAGCCCAGGGCAGGACACCAAGCTCAGGCCTGTATGCAGGGGGTATGTGAAGGGTGCGAACGCACCCCCGTGATCTCCCGGGTGGCCAGTTCTGGCCGGGGGAAAGGCAAGAGTGGGGTGCTGCCCGAACCCCCCCCATGTGGTCTGGCTGGTCGGAGGAAAGGCAACAGAGGG
>JANRFK010002932.1:2544031-2556931 GCA_030068395.1 Apalone spinifera | reverse complement strand
CGGCTGGCCCCAGGCGCCTTGCCCCACGCTAGAGCTGCCATTACACCCCAGCACTGCCTGCTGGCTACGCCCAAGGCCCCGGTGTCAGGGCACAGCTCCCGCCGAGGGCAACCCTCCCCCCGCCAGGGGTCTGGGACACAACAGGGATCGCACACCGGGCCCTGACTCTCGGGGGTGCCCAGCTGACCCCCAACTGAGGGGGGATGTGTCTGAGCTGAGTGTCCCAATCCGCCAGCTCCGGGTGCTCCAACGGGACTTACGGCAACACGGCCGAGCTGGCCCCCAGGCGAGCGAATCCAGACAGCCCAGCTCTCCACTGGCGCTGCTGTGTCCGTCATTCCTCCCCGGGGGGCAGGTGAGGGCCGGTCCCTGGGGATGTTCTTACAGCCTGAGGGAGCTTGCCCCAGCTAAGAGCCCCCTCCTCCTTCCCCTTCCCACCGAACGGCCGTCATCCACGGGTAACAACCCTCCTCCTGGTCCCTGTGCAGGGGAAGGCAGAGAGGCCTCGCCCTAAACAAACCCCACTGGGGCCAGGAAACACGGAGCAGAGGCGAGTTTGCAGCCCCCCCGGGTGCTCCCTGCAGCCAGGCAGGTTCCATGCGAGTCACATTGGTGGCTTGTGTGAGGCGGCAGGACGTGCCAGTGGCAGGGCTCCCAGCTCTCCCACTCCCCGGCATGGAAGCCTCTTGGATCCAGGCCAAGCGGCTGTGGCTCCCCCACCTGCCCTTCTAGGCCCAGGTGCAGCAAGGGGGAGGGCGGGTGCCAAGGAGCTGAGCTACTGCCCAGGACAGGGCATCACATGGAGGGCACGTGCTCTCCTAGATTTTAATTGAAGTCGGGTGCCCCACCCCCGCAGGGCGATGTCACCTCGCGGTGCCTGGGTTCAAGGTGCGGCGCTTAGAGGGGCAGTGCCAGCGGCTGGCCCAGGCGGGGCCGGTCTCACGACCCGCGGCAGGGAAGCGTTCCAGGCTGGGGGTGCCCGGGCGAGTCCCTGCAGCTGGCCAACTGCCTTCATAGCAGGGGAAATGGGAAGGAAGCGGGGCGGGGGGAAGCCAGGCAGCTGCAGCCCTGCCCTACCAGGGAGGGAGGCTGGTTACAGGCACAGGCCTTCCTTGGCTCCAACTGACCTCGCGCTAACCCTGCGGGAACACCTGAGGGGCACAGGGCAGACATGGGTTGCACAAGGCTCCCACGGCAGCTGGTTAACGAAGCGAGCAGACAGGCCCTGCTGCCTTGCAGCACTGTGCGAGGCGGGGCTGGAGGCCCTGCAGCAGAGCCTGCTCACCTGTCACGTCCTGGGGCTGTCAGCTCTGGAAGCCTGGGAACCTCCTGCCCCGCCCGCCTCTGCAGACACGAAGGACAAAAGTCCCTGGGTGCAGCTCACCTGGGGCCTTGTATCAACTGTGAGCTGAGCGCAGGCCAGCTCTGCCCCTGGGCAGTCTGAGCGGCTCGCCCGTCCCTGCAAGCCAGGCTGCTCCCTACAGAGTCCTTGGCAGCATTTCCAGTATGCACAGCAGCCTAGCGTTATTCTGGGGCCCATTCCAGACCCACTCGCTCCCGCCCAGCAGCATGGGGCCAGGGAGGGTAGTGCTGGCGGGGCCCTAGAGGGGAGGCCAAAACTGAGCAAACAGGCAGGTTTTCAGGGGAGGAGCCAAACTGAAAATCCCTCCAGATTCATTGTGGTTCAAATCAAAACTGACATTTGGTTCCCTCAGCCTGACATGCAGACCCATGTTGCTTTCCCATTCAGGGCGGGGTCATTTGCCTGGTGGTTTTCACTTTTTGTTGTTAAAAATTAGCCTAATTTTCAAGCAAAGTGCCCCTGGAAACAGGAATCATAACGGTTCCTCCTGAAGTTTTTCCCAGTGCTTTTTTCAGGGGTTCTGAGCTGGGGCCACTGGCTGAACCCCAGCTGGGCAGAGGACAAGCTTTGCTGCCTCTCAACTGCACTTTGCAGCCGATCTGTGATGTCCCGACGGGCTTTGCCCTGCCTGGGTGTTGGCTCTTGGAGTCAGCAATAAACCCCGGCTCCAGCACCGTGCAGCTGAACTGGGACACCACGGCCCTGCCCTCGCATAGTCACCACTCTAGCCAGATGCCTAGGGGATTAGCACAAGCCACCGAGCTAAACGGCCCTTGTGCTTCTATGGGCTACGCTACTGTCCTGCGCTAAGCGGCTGTTGCTGTGAGAATGTTTCACACAGGAGGTGGCTGTGCTACACCGGGGGTGATAGTCTTGCTTAGACTCCGCCAAGCTCCCTTGAGGTGGGGTAGGCCCTGGAAACAGACACCAGCATGAGGGGGTTGGCGGGAATAAGGAAGGAAACAGGCAGACTCACTACAGGCTCAACCAGCCAAGCTGAGCTGCTCTAGTTGGCTGAGGGACGGGGCACTGGCCGCAGCTTTCACACAACTCTCGGCTTGGACACAGGCTGTTGAAGTGCCATCGCCTGCAGGAAGGGAGGCACCTGGAATTGCCGCACAGCCCCGGGTCAGGCTGATTCGTTTGTACCCCCAGCGGGGGCGTCAGCCCAGGGCCCCTTAGCTACAGCTCTGTCGGGAAGTGTGTGTGTGGGGAGGGGGGGGTCTCTGCACATGGCCATTCCCCCTTTCCCCTCCAGCTGGAGCCATGTGCATTGCTGCTAGTGCCACTCACCTGCAGGCTCCACCCCCACTGCTCCCATTGGCTGGGAATCGTGGCCAATGGGAGCAGCAGGGGGCAGTGCCTGAAAGTGCAGGGCCGCATAGCGCCACCTGTACCTCCTGGGAGTTGTGCCAGATAAGCGCCCCAATCCCCTGCACCTTCCCCTCCAGACCCCACACCGCCTCCCTGTCCGCTCCTGCGCCTTGCCTGCTTCCCAGACCCTGCAGCCTCGCCCCACTCCTGCATCTGACTCGCCGAGGGGCAGAGCGCTGGAAGAGCAGAACACTGCTTGGCCAGACTCTATGCAGGTACCTGGGGCCCAGAAGTAGCATAAGAAAATAGAGTTGTGGGAAACCAGCCTCAGCAGGGGCCCCCTCTCAGCGGCTGCCACTTCAGATTTTGATGGGGGAGGGGGGGTAACTTCAGCCATTATTCCAGGGGCTACGTAGGCACCTGACAACTCTAGTTTTCTGGCAGATAATTTAGCAGTTAGCTGACAGGAGCTCTGTATCTAATTCCTATAGAAAAAGGACAAATATAAGCCCCCTCAGCTCTACCAACATTTGACATTTTGTGGCAAGTCACTTAAAGGGCCCTGCTAGATTTAAAATGTTAATCTATATTGGTTACTACTCTGCAGAGAGAGAGCGCGCGAGACACACACGCCTTCTAGCAAAATCCCTCCGCTCCCATTGGCCATACCCCCTGCTCCCAGCGTGCAGATGGAGAACTGAGGCCCAGGACTAAGATTTGCCTGAAGCCCGACACAAAGCATGTGAGGGTATGTCCGCACAGCAGTATTATTCTGAAATAACGTTGTGCGTGTCTACACAACAAGCCTGTATTCACAATGTCGACTGCAGGACTTCTTACTCCGACTCCTGCAACCCTCACTTCACCGGGAGTAAGGGCAGGCGGGGGAAGAGTGCCCTTCCCCTTCCTGCTGTGCAGACAGCGCCAAAAGCCAAATTCAGCTATTTCGACTTCAGCGCCACAACTGATGTAGCTTAATTCAACTTTAGCCCTGCTGTGTAGATGCACCGACAGAGCATGGACCTGAACGCAGGCCTCCCATCCTAGCCACTGGGCAATCGTTATTGACTGCCTTGGACAGCGCACACCCCCCGCCTGCTCAGAGAGCTCACAGTCCAAGCAGTCAAGACAAACCAAAGACCCAATATTCTCCCCGTTCTGTATAGGGGGACATGGAGGCACAGAGGGGGGAAGCGAGTTGCCCTAGGTCCCCAGGAACAGAACCCAGAAGTCCTGCGCCCAAACCACAGGCCCTCACCAGCCTGCAGTAGGATTTCTATAGCCCAGTCAGGAGACAGGGTGCAAGGCCGAGGAAAGGCGGTTACCGGTCTGGGAACAATTGCCTAGGAAGTCTTGGCAATGCCAGCTAGAGCCAGGGATTAAGAGGAGGGTGCTGGTCTGAGCAGCTGCAGCGCAGGAGCAATTTCGGGCCATCCGTTCAGAGCTGCGCACAACCGCAGGGCCAGCTAACACGACTGGCGTTTCCTGCAAGCTGAGCGTTTGGGCAGCCGCCCCGCTGATTAGCGACGGGTCCACCACACCCACAGCTGGCAGCACGCGAGCTGCCTCGAAAGCTTCTTCCTGGGCCCTGGTGGCAGGGAACGGTGCCCAGGACAGTGCGTGGTGTCGAATCCGAGCAGCTTGGCTCTGAGAGCAGCTTCGGCGAGGAGAGTCGTCACTCCTCGGGGCATGAAGTCCTGGCGCATCTGGCACTTGTCGCTCCCAGTTTTGCCCAGACCCTGTAAGCAGATTTCTCCTGGGCATAGGCTTGAAATGCTGTGGGGCTGGCAACACCTTCTATCCGGACAGAGTGCCCAACTCGAGGGCGCTGAAAGCGGCCCAGTGGATACTACCGAAGGGGAATCTCTCTGGCAATGGTGCATGCAGCACACCCCTTGCACGCAAAGGACAGGAGCAAACTTGCAGAGGAAGCACGTAAGGCACCGGCTACTGCTCTTCTGCTAATACGGAGCGATGTGGAGCCCGAAGAACGTGCCACGGTGACAGGCTCCAAGTGTGGCCAGAGGCGTCTTGCTGTAGAGCGGGCGGTTTCGCTGTTCCGACGTTTTGGGCTGCTTCACAATTCAAGCGTGAGCCAGCAGCAGGCAGGAGCACGGCTCTCACTCGAGAGAACGCAGCTTCTTCACATTCAGACTTGAGCCAAGAACAGATGCAAATTCACACAGAGAAAAATCTCTGATTAGAGCAAATTATGGCCTAAGATATTACCCTGGTGAATAATGTCATTCGCCCAGCAGGGTAAAACACCGGCTGCCACATACAAATGCATGTTTTCCCTCCTGGTTCGAATTTCGTTTAAACAAACGAATTAAGTGTTTGTAAAAATTGCCTGAGAGCCCTAATGGCTGAAATCCTGGGATTATGCAGCATGTCAGAAGAGTAGGAAGAGCTCTCCAAATCTCCTCCAGATTGGACCTTGGCCATGGCTGGAACATATGCCAAGACAAAGCATGCGGCCTCCCAAATCCTTGCCTGTCGTGTCAGAGCGGGACAGGAAGTGAACAATAATGTCCCTAACAGCGCATCCCATCATTAGCTGTGCACCGATACGTGTGTTCCACCCCAGAGACAGTGACATTTCAGGGGCGATCTTCTCCATAAGCAGTAGAGAGGCCACTGGGACCAGGTGCACTGGCTGCAAATAACTGGAATGGAAGGGATTGTTTACCTGAAACATCCCATCACTTGGCAATCACATCCCACTGTGAAATGCAGGCATTTTTTTATAATTATTTACAGTGTCTTCTAGACACCCCGGCCCGCCTCAGCGATCCCCCTGCACAGCACTGTACGCGCACAGCACATCTGCTGGCCTCACGAGTTTATAACCAAAACAGACACGGCACTCAAACCATGAGAGAAAGGAGGCGGCCACACACAGGCAGAGAAGCCACACATTTTGGGGTCAGAAAGGACTGTTGGGATCATTTAGCTGGACTTTCTGAATAGCACAGACTCAGAGAACTTCCCCAAAATAATTCCTAAAGCTAACAGCAAAACAGCCAATCTGGATTGAAAATCTGCCACAATCCTTGGTGTTCACAATTGGGCTCATCTGGGATTTGAACCTGTGTTCTAGCCAATGCAAGAATCATACCACCAAAGCACCCCTTTGCACAGCATTCGGCAGCACCTCGCTGCAGTCAAAGGTCAGGAGCTGAGGAGCAGCAAGATGAAGTGACTTGCCGTTCCCTTCTTTTGTGGAAAAACAGACCTCCAGCCCAGCAGAAATCCACCATCTTCTTTCATTTCTGCTCTTTACTTGCAAGAGAAACATCAGACCATGATACTAAAAAGTGACTTAAAATGCGGTTTGTCCCAGAGAAACCAATCCCAATGCATGCCAAGCTTTAAGCAGCGATTTGTTGCTAAATTATAGTTGCTTCCCGTCTACAATGAGACCTCCGCAAATTGAAAATGCCAGCAAATCTAGGGGGAATTTTGAGTTCTGGCGTGTCCATGTGTGTATAAAAATCACTGCAATTTGGGGGCTAGAGAATTCCCTTTGTAATAAACAGCTTGGCTTCGGTACCAAAAAAATCAAACCTCTCTCTAGAAAAACCTCTATGCACGACTCAGGTTGGAACTCTGCATTTGTACTTGACTTTGGGGACTCACTTTGTGCTCCAGGCATGTGCCAAGAAGACCGGTTTTTCCGCTTTGAAGTGGACAATTGCTTTCATTTCCCACAATCCTTATTAGCCATGACCTCCTGACAACACAGTTGCATTGTTCCTACAGACATGTCAAGGAATCTAAGCCTATTGCATGAATCATGATAAAATTCTTAAAGAGAGATGGAGGCAGTGCTGTAAGATGAATATAGTCTTTTTATTGACTACTTTGAGTAGAACAAACTAAATACATCTGTAACAGTTCTGGTTCCTTTATACAGTACATTAAATAAGTTATGCACAGGAATTAAGTAACAAATTCCTATTACAGAATTAAATGACAAAATATAGAAAACTCAATCCAACAAGTCTTCCCATACCAGAATTTCACATTTATCATTCCATGTTTTAAAAAATCATTCTAAATCATGACTGTTAGTATTTGATTTATTTACACTGGGGTTAATTTTTACTTTAATATATAAGGAGCCATCAAAGCTGCATGAAAATGATGGAAGACTATTTACAAACAATTCCTTATAGCACGGTATTGTTCTCATCCCTTTTGGGGTCTGATCTTACAGTGACTGGCCTTAGTTACCTAACACGTCAGTACTTGTAGTGAAATACAGTGGACCCACCAAACATCTGAGGCAATGTTACTTAGTTCCTGGGGGCCATGGTAAAGGGTTTCAGGATTAGCACTGTAGCAAAAGGGTCTTTAATCAACCCTCTCATTGCGTGCACTGACTGAGCAAGGAGCGCAGAATCCAGCCCTCTGTTATGCAGGTTAGTTTCATGAAAACTACATACTCTACAGCTTCTCTGTTCTTTATGAACCCAGCACAATGTTGAGGAATACTGGATCAGCACTGGGACGGTCCGATCGGTTAAAAACAGAAAGGGACTTTGTAGGGATTTCACACTAGGGGTGCTGTTTCAGCAGAAATACACTGAATAGCAACAGGGGATGAAGAACACAGAGATGAGAACCTTCCCTAGAATAAGAACTGTTTGCAAATAGGTTTCTGTTATCCAGGAGGCATCAGCTGTTCTCGGAGATGGATACAGACTGCTACTAACAGCCTCCTCCCCAGACATGGCCCCAGCTTGTGCTTCAGGTAGGTATGCCCATATCCATAGGGAAGGACTTCAGACGAGGAAGGAACATCGCCAGCAATTATCCCTGCACCTTGCAACCCAGATTTGTGTACTGCTAAGAAGCAGCAGAGTTTGTAGTGGAGAAGTAGCTCTTTCATCTACTAGGGATGTAAGCGACTAGTCGACTACCTGATGAGCCTAGACTTATCGGGTAGTCAAGTCACTACTCGACTAGTTGCTCCCCCCTTGCTGCCTCTGTATCAGAGGCAGCAATGGGGGGGAAGCAGGAGCTGGTGGGAGCAGGCTTAAAAGCCAGTTTCCCCCAACACTGTCTCTGTGGGGGACAGGGGAAAACAGAGGCCCTGTGGGGGAAATGGCATGAGCAGAGGTGTGGGATTCTTATTACATTTAAAGGGCAGAGGCACAGCCAGGATAGCAAGCGCTCCCCCCCTGCCCCCAATTGACTGATCAAGTAGTCAATGGAAATTCCATCGCCTACTCAATTAGCTGATTAACAAATGTAACATCCGTATCATCTACCTGCACGCCATATCCGAGTCCATGCTGTGAACTGTGGCGCTGACCATCTCTCCCGGGATAAAAACAAGAGGCTCTTACTATGGAATTTCAGCCATGGGGAGTTTTGCGCCTGCGAGCTGAGAGATTTGAGACATGAATTAAGCACTTCACTCCTGGAGGCTGCAGGCTCCAAATGACACTCCCTAGGGAGCACAGCAGCCAGATCAAGCAGTCAACCTGCTCGCTACCTGCTAGATCACCACCAGCCATCTGCAAGCCCGTCGCCGTTGCGAGCCCAAGAGACACTGAATTCCATCTCCATTGCCAGCTTCCCTTCTACAAAGGGACCAAACAATCTGGGAATCGTTTGCCTTGCTTGGCGCCATCCCATCAGTCACTGAACAGCAGCAGCCGCCTCCGCGAAACAGAACCCCAAAGGAGATTGATACGCTAGGCCTTAGTCATGAGCATGCTCGGATTCCTGCTGCGGTAGCCGCACACGTAACAAGCTCTCACAGGGCTCAGGAGTTAGAGGCAAACTGCGTGCACCGAGCCAACCTTCCCTCCGGACCAGATCCAGAGACGGCGCCCTACTGGGCAGTCCTCTCGAGAGCAGGCTTTGAGTGACGGGCAGGATGATCTGCACTGGTTTAAACACACTCCAGCGCAGTGCAAGCAGGGGAATTCCTTGGGCTGCACATCTCTGCCTGGACTGCAGCCAAGAGCAAAGCCCATGACAGAGCTCTAGTCATCCCAGTTAGGCATAAATGAACACACTGCAAACTGCGGAGACTTTCCTTTGAATCGGCTGTGAACGATCCACTAATCGCGTGGAGATTCAGAGTGGAAAATTGAGCCAACAAGTCTAAAACTAGCAGCTTCCATGCAATGGGAAGATCTTTTCTGCACAGGAGAGTAACCCAATCCAGCCAGGAGGCACAATGACAAGTCAAGATTTGGTCTGAAATAATCAGCAAACATGGAAAACGGGGGCACCTAACTAAGCTGATTGATGAACAATGGACTGTCCAGTTAGAGGACAGGATGAAAAAATGGGCCATATAAAAAAAGATCAGTTGTTTCCCCTCGGCCCGGAGATGTGTCTGGCGCCCCTCCTCCACAGTACAGAGTGCTCTTCTCCAGTGAACGCCCACCCCCTTCAGTCCATGCGAGCTCAGGCCTGGGGAAAAGCAGAAATCTGTGACCAAAACACTGCTGATTTCCCATTGTGCTAGAGACTGAAGTTCTCCCAGGGTGGAAGATTTGCTCAGGTGGGCAGTTCCTTGCAGAGTTAGTAGGGATAGAGCCATCTGGGTAGATGCAAAGTATGCATCCGATGACAGAGGAGGGGCAGCAAGTTGCATGGGGAGGCTGTGCCAGCAGCCCAGCCAGCAGAAAGGAGCTCACCACGCTTCATCCCTGGATCCGGCGTGCTGGCTGTCCAGGTGCTCCTGCAGGACATGGCAGCGCCTTCCCAAGGAAGTTCAGTTAAAACCAAGAGGAGGCCATAGTCCTTCCGGTCGACGTGATGTGCTTTCAGGTGCCAAGACTTCACAATGAGGGGCGCTGCGGTCCCATTGGCTAGGCTGGCCTTGGTTCCTAACCACTGCTGATGGATTATAACAAAGCAGACCAAGCCTCACAGACAGTAGCTGAAGCATTAGGGCTTTGGTGTAGCCAGTGGCGTCTTGACAACAGTCCGTGGAGCAGAAGTGTGTTTTAGGTGTGAAAACAGGACAAGGTATAAAACAGACGGAAGGGAATGGAAGATTTAGAGTCCATTAGTGTCTATTGCTGCCACGGAAGCTGGGGTAGAGGATCGGGAGGTCGCTGCAGAGGTCTTCTCTAGGGCAGGACTTGGAACCCCATCAGCTGGCTTGGCAGCGGCTGCTGCCAATCGCCCGGTTGGCTTGGCCTGGCTGTGTATTCCCTGTCCGCAGATCCGATGATGCCTCTCCCAGTCTTTGTGCTGGCAGAAAGAGCCACAGTAGCGGGCAATGTTGCACCCACTGCACGTCTCACTGGCTTTGCGACCGCAGTTCCAACAGCTCTGCAAGAGAGAACACACTGGCACTTAAAATCTATTTCAAAGGACGGTGCTCTAGTTGGAGGGCTTGCTAGACACCCGCAGGGGTTGCAGGCACTGCTCTCCCAGACGAAACAGATAAAAAAAATCCCTCCCCTTCTAGCCAGTCTTCACACCTCCTAGCCCACCAACAGCCCACGCCAGACTGCACCCAGCTGGTAGCCCAACATCTCACCCCACGTGTAGGAACCATCGCGGTAGTGGTGCGGTAGTGGGAGAGCATTACAGACGAGCCAGAGGAGGCTTGCACATCCCTGGGCAACAAGGGCAGGGAGCAGTCAGCCTCTTAGGGCCTGGCTGGGCCCTAGAAAAAGGCTGCAAGGGCGGAGAGGAACACAGCTGTGCAGCAGGAGGAACCTGGCCGCCTGGGAAGCTACAGAGGGTACCTGAGGCAGAGCAGAGCTAGGGAGAGGCAGGAGCTGGGGTGCCCGGACCTGATCCCACTCCCAGGCTGCGCCTGATACAGAGGCCTGAGCGGTACTAGGGCTGCAAGGAGGCAGCCAGGACAGCAGGTCCACACCCCCTTGCCAATGAGGAGTGGCCATTTCAGATACGGTTTGCTCCTGGGGCAGGGGCTGAATGACGACCGGCAGTGGGTCACCGAGCAGGGAGGATAGAGCAGATTGGGGCTCCCTGGGAGGGAAGGACTCCAGAGTGCAGGGCACTGCCACAGGGCAGTACTGCAAGGAAAGGGCCTAGTGGGCTATAAGGCTATGTCTGGACACCGGAAGTATCCTGAAATAGCCATTCTGCATCTTTAAATGCCCCCGTTATTTCGGAGTAGATTGCGCCACTCCGGCGCTGCTGCAGGCCTCCCTCCACGAGGACTGGGGACTTGTTGGCATGGCGTTTTATTTCAAAACTAGCGGGTGTTACCCGGCATTGCTTGGGAAAGTGGAGGAACAAAGTGTAGAAAAACAGTAGTCCATTGTTTTTTGAATGGTAGAAAAGTTGCACTGAGTTCTATAGGGATTAAAATATATTAAAAAAAGGTATAAAACAACCAATTCTACATATTATCACCAAAAACTTTATTGTAAACTATATTTTGTTTCATTAACAACAAATATGTACAAATTTTTTCCACTTCCAACTCTTGAACACGCAACAGAGTTGTCCATGTGAAAAGCAATATCTCCAGATCAATTCCAACTACTTTAAGCGACTGTCCTTGCGCTTTGTCAGTATACATTGTTGAATATAAGTTGACAGCTGATATAACTGAGGTGAGGAGCCTGAAGGGAGGGAGGGGGAAGGGAGCTGCGTACCTGCCGCTGGTGCCCGAGCCCGCCCTCCGCTTCCTTGTCCCTCCGCTGGCCTTAGTGAGTGACTGGCCTCGCCGCTTCCCCCAGGAAGCCACTTCTCCCCACACTGCCAAGCTCCGTGCAGCCCCGGGGAGAGGCGTCGGTCTCATTTCTTCCCTCCCACAGTACCTTAAAACCTTCTCTTGGATAAGAGGCCATCCCATGCAAAGCTTGGTTGCGGTAGCTCTTATAGTGTCCAAGTTATTAGCGCACAAACAAACATTGTCCTTTATAGATTAGATTTGGCGCTGGAGACACACGAACAGCTGCTCAGAGAGCAGGAAGTGAAGCAGCCTTAGGGATCTCTCAGATGGCATCTCACGTCCCTCTTGCTGCAAAGCTTGGCAGAAAAAGTGCCTGTCAGCAGGAGCTTGGCAGTTTTGTGCCTAACACTGTTTGCTCCTAGCAATAATTTCGTGGCTGGTAGCAAAGAGCCTAACTCCGCTGCTTGGCAGTGGAACGGCTTTAGAGTCACCATGCACAGGAGAGCCGTCCGTCTTCCGGATGGAGACTATGGAAAAATCCTTCACTGACATCTGCAGGAAAGCTTGAGAAACGGGTCACAGCTTGAAAGCCGCTGACACTCCTGCCGAAAGCGGTGTGTTTCACGGATCACAGGATACACTGGAGTAACGTGGGGGTGAGCGAATGATGCTCTCCACTGAATGACTGCCGAGCTTAGCCACGAAGCCATCCCCTGGCTGCACAGCCCAGCGTTTTCCCATGCACTTTCCAGAATCTATCACATGCTGGTGCTTCCACCACTTCTCTTGGGAGAACTCTCACTTGAAGAGATCTCAAGCCCAGGGCTGCCCCGATATTTAAATTAAAAATCATCCCTTTGCTTCCTTTTCTTTCACAACTTCAGTATCATGGTAACCGACTCCTCCCACTCCTTGGCACCCGCATCCTTCACTGCTTTGGCGACTGCTACACCCTCCCCCCAGACACCTTTCTGGGCCAACCTTTCCTATCCATTGCTTTGTGTCTCTTTTCAGAATAATATGGAATAAATATATCGCTCCGAAGAGGGCCTGCGTTCCAGCTGGTGCAAGCTGTCAGACCTGGCAGGCAGTGCCATCCAATCCCATCTCAGCGATACAACCCACCAGCCAGGTGACCCTAACCCTCTACCAGAAGCTGGGAGGGGATAACAGGAGTGGAACTGCCACGTTCTGTACACTCCCACTGAAGCATCTGGCATAGGCTGCTGCCAGAGACAGGGCACGGGGCTAAGTGGCCCGCTGCTCTGACCCAGTCTGGCCACTCTGGCCCTACCTGCTTCCATCAGTGGCGAGAATCTTAAGAGTCCTCTTTAAAAAAAAACACGAGTGTCACTGGGATTCCCCCTTCCCGGTCTTGCCCTCACCGTACCTCACATGACGCTTCTAGTGCCAAACTAGTTTCCCTGCTCTAATAGCTCCACCCAGAACCCTCTGACATCACTTCCCACGCACAACGCACTGCAAGGGGCACGCTGCGATCAGCATCGGGGAAGTGGACTTCAAAAAAGCAGATTTTGATTCCCTCAGAGATCTGATGGGCAGAACCCCCTGGGATGCTAACATGAAGGGGAAA